>JARYHS010013630.1:58166490-58310515 GCA_031002005.1 Vandiemenella viatica
CTTTTGACAAGAAATTCAAATGCACTTCCCGAGCATCCATGTTTTTAATTCCCCGTTCGGGTAACCCCACAGGTAATCTCGACAGGCAATCTGCGACTATGTTCTCCTTCCCCGGTATGTATCTTATAGTGAACTCAAATTCCTGAAGTAACAGTGCCCACCTAGTCAATCTTCCATGGACCAATCGGCAATTCATTAAAAATGATAGAGCCTTATGGTCGGTAAAGATAGTCACTTTTCTTCCCAGGAACAAATGTCTAAACTTTTGAAAAATCCATACAATCGCCAAAGCTTCTTTCTCCGTAACGCAGTATCTGAGTTCGTGATTATTTAACATTCTACTTGCAAACGCTATTGTCTTGTGAATTACTTGCCCGTCAATTTCCTCTTCCTGAAAGATCACGGCCCCTAAACCGTAGTCCGAGCTGTCTGTCGTGAGGCACAAGTCTACCTCCCAGTTTGGGTGTGATAAAACTATCCCCTGCAGTAGAGCATCCTTGATTCCTTGGAAATCCTCTTCACACTCTTCCGTCCATAACCATTGTGAATTTTTTTTCTCTAGCCTTCGCAGATGTATGCTGTTAAGTTGTTGATCAGGCACAAACTTCCTGTAGTATCCGCACAACCCCAGGAAACTCTTTAATTGGGTTTTGTTGGTTGGTCAGGGAAAACTCCTGATGGCCTCAAGTTTGGACTCATCTATCGAAATTCCCTCAGGGGTGATAACGTGTCCCAAAAATTTTAGTTTTGTTCTCAGAAACACGCATTTTTTCAACTTTATCGTCATGCCTCCATCCTTTAAGGCTGTTAGGACTTGTCTCAGCACGTTCCAATGCTGCTCGATAGTACTGGTGGCTATGATAATATCATCAACATAGACTTGTATTTTCTCTAACAACTCCTTTCCCAATACTTGATCCAATGCCCTAATGAAGTTGGCCACTGCATTATTCAACCCAAAGGGTAATACTCTGAACTGGTAATACCCTCACTTGGATGGGTCCATCTTCCCCATTTTTCATGAATCCTTGCTCACACCCTATAGTAGGAATCTCCTCTCCGTTTGCTATCCGTATCATCCCTTTATCGCCAAAGGTATATAATCTCTGTTCACATTCTTCTACAAGCTCCAGCGGTTCATCTTTCTCCCTGTCAGAAAGTGCCTCTCTTTCCGTTAGGTCTGTTTTCTTTCCTGATAATTTTTCACCAGTGTTAAGGTTTCCGTTCATCTTCAACATATTCAAATACGTGGAGTCATTTTCCTCGTCTTCATGATTCTCACTTTCCTCAATCTTCATTATTGAGTCTTCCTTCTCTCTGCAGTACTTCCATAGGTCTCCAACCCTGGCGAACTGGCATAATTCAACTCCCTTTCCTCGAACAAACATAGAACCTGAGATACATGGCACAATTCTACCGTCCTCCTCTATCATTTCCTCCGAATGTACAACAAACTCCGCTCCTTTCTCTGTGGTCACTCTTTTGCCTCTAGTTATAAGTGGTGAGTTTCCTTCATCTCTTCCTCCTCGCTTTATAGGTGGTCCAACTGCTTTTACTGCCCCTGGTCGGACCAAAACAGTGGCAGCTAACAGTTTCCCCTCTCTTGTTTACCCTTCGGTGGGTCACTTGGCCCTTTCGATTTGCTTTCGTATTTTCCCCCTCGGTCATGGGTTCCATTATTCGTTCGCTGGTCCCACTCTCTGCTCCTACTTCTGTGTGCTCCTTGATCATTCTGATGGTTGCCATAGCCTCTACCATGCTCGCGATTGTCTCGTCTCCCTCGCCAATGTCCTTGTTCATTGTTATGTCCTCTTTCTTGATAACTGTTATAGTCTCCTCCTTCTCTTCCTCGAAAACAATTACTTCCACCTCTCTCCTGAGGTCTCTTCTGTCTCATTCTTTTCTCTTGAGAGTCAAGGCGTCCTAACATAGCAATGGCTTCAGTTACATTGTCGATGCGATGGCTCGCAAAAATAAGTTGAGTTGGCTCAGGCAACCTAGCCATAATTATTTCAACATATTCAGCTTCGCTGTACGGTCTGTCGAGATGTTGACATCTCGCCAGGCACTTCATAAAAAAATCCTGTTGCGTCTCCCTTCCGGGAGCATAGGTCTGTCCATGCATCAAATCTGATTTCACAGCCACTTGTCTCTCCACCGACCAAAAGTGCTTCAAAAACTCTTCCTTGAAAAGACTAAGTTTTGAACTCTTTAGAAAATCTGTCACCCCACAGCCTGGCTCTCCCCTTCATATGGCCATGAACTAATTTTATTTTCTTGCTATCTTCTGCCATTTGAAAAGATGGGTCGGACTCAAAATCTTCTAAAAAATCTACCGGGTGTAATCTTCCAGAATCATCAAAATTCTCAAATTCCTTCTTTTCCTCTCCCAAAAAATCCCGGAAAGGATAGACCTGTAAAATTCCCTTGATATTTATTTACCTCTTCCTTAATAATACTCTGTATTTGCCTCCTCAAATTTCCTTCCACCTCTTGTCTAATTAGAAGTGGAACCTCGTTGTGTATTTTGTTTTCTAACTCGAAATTGGTAGCTAATTTGACCTTTTCCACATGGTCAGCCAAATGGTTGATCTTATCTGAATGGAGTTTTACTTCTTCATTAATACCTTCCACCTGCTCTTCACACAGTTTAAGATCCTTTTCCATAGCTTTGAACTTAATGTCTTGGTATCCTATCTTGTTCTCCACAAACTCCATCCTCTGTTGTGTTTGTTCCGTTTCTGCCACTATCTCCTGCCTAAAATGATCAAAAAGTGTCTTCGTTTCTTCATTCCTCACGAAACAGTCTTGTCGTAATTGCACTAATTCGCCCCTTATTTGCAAGAGTCTATCATCAAAATCAGCCGTGATTTGAGAGCGTAGAGCTTCACTTTTTGCTCCAATTTCAGCTTTAAGAGCATTGCTGTTTTCAGAAATTTCAGCTTTAAGAGCAATCACATTATCCTGAACGCCATTTATTTCATCTTTAAGTTCTTTAAAGTTTTTATTCATCTCTTCCATTAACTTCACCAACATTTCCGTTCTGGGTGGCATATCACCTTGTTCTGCTACCCCTTCCATTGCAGATTGCTTGGTCTCCATTTTTTTTTTTTTTTTTTTTTTTTTTTTTAAGATCAAAGCAAAACCAAACTTGAATGAGGCTATGAGGACAATAAGTTACTCTAGCAATAGGCTACCTATTCCCCAAACTTAGATAAACAGGTCAAAGATATATCCTCTCAGTTTCAAATCAACTCACAACAACGCCGTGATAACTCGTCAAATGAAATAAAACAACACAGTATATATATTCCACAACCAAAAACAGATTTGCACCAAAGAGAAAAAAAAGGAAACAACGTAGGCTGGCTCTTAAAACAGTTAATTTCACTTCTCCAATCTGCTGCTGTAAATAAAACACATGTAGATAATACAGTAATTATACTTTTATTTACTACTGCTGACTGTTGGTGTCGAACCACATATGCAGACTATACTGTCTCGTCGCTCAATGGTACTGCCGCCTGAAAATGTCATGCACAGAAAAAAGTTATACTTGTTAACGTAAAAGTTTTCGCGTCTTCCTCCCGCAATTAATGTCTTTGAAAAAGGTAAATAATTGCAATCTATTTTATTTTATTTTTCCAGAAAGGAAAAAAAACTTCATTCGTAAGTAGAACTGAAATTTGAAATTTCTGTACAAAATAAAATGTTATGGGAGAGCGAAATAAAATTTTCCGCGAGTATAAACTCTTACTATTAGGCTATAAATTTTCCAGAAGCTCTGGTAAATAACAACCGATGGTACAGATCTTTGAAACAAAATCCCGTTAATCTGCTATTCTTTTAGTCAAAATTATTATATTTAAAAAATATTTCCCGGTTGTTTAATAGTATAATGTTGCCTGTTAGATGTCTTCTCAACTCCTGCCGCTATTTTCTGCAACGCTGATCCACGATTTGTTGTTCTGCTATCTGCGTTGCGTTATTCACAGGTACTGCATCGCTGTATCCACTGCTGAAGTAATCGTCTCTGGTTATCTGTGTTGACTCTCTTGCGCTACCGTCTTTGCACAAGCTTGCTGTTCGCCGAGTAATTCTTCTCGCGCTTACCGTCTTTGGTAGAATCTGCTTCACAATTCTTAACAGTTGTTCAACTGTTTAGTCTTATGCCACGCACTTAAAACTCTTTTTGTGATTTAGACGGCCTTTATAATCACTTTAACCGTCTATTATTCTCACAAGTCCTGTATTTACGGTCGACATGTCGGAGAACAAAGCTGAAATAGTGTGTCGGGATGATCACAGCAGTTCCTTCCGACTTGCTAATTAGTCCCCTTTATAATTAGTTTTTGACCACCTAAGATAAGGTCCATCAGACTTCGTTATAATTAATTATCGGCCGCCACCATCGGCTGGCTAGGGTACAAATCCAGAACAAATATAACTAAGTTTCTTCAAGGAATCACTTCGAGTATGTAGACCAGTGTTTTTCATTCTATTTGATTTCGCGACCCCTTTAAAAGTTGAAAATTTCTGGCGACCCCCCCCCCCCCCCCTGCCCGCGACACATCATAGAAGACAAAGAAATAATTTAATTAAATTACTACGTAGATGTTTTTTTTTTTCTATTTTGGTACATTTTAATATTATCCAGATCTACACTCTGCAAGAAGCCGCGAGACTTTTGAAAGTAAGTACGAGGTAAGTTGGTAAGGCTATGAACTTGGACGCAAATTCGCGCGGTTCAAACTGCGTCGGAGACGGCGACGTTGCCACACCGCAATGTTCTTTTGTTTCAACTCTCAGCTCACTCAATTCAATTAAGTGCAGTCAACAAGTACGGACGTCATTCTTTGGTTTTTTCGCTTGCTCCGCGCGTTTGTAAAATGGATAAGTTTCTCAAAGATCGCAGCCTTCAACATGTGGTACGAGTGTCAATAATGGTAGTGGTGAATCAAACCCGAAAAAAATAGACATTACGATGACAGTTATTTTAAATACGGGTTCACAGTCATAAATAATAAACCTCAATGTGTAATTTGTGGCGATGTTTTATCACGTGAGAGTGTGAAACCGCCAAAGCTTATGCGGCATCTCACAACCAAGCATCAAAAAGAAGCCGATAAGCCGTTGGATTTCTTTGAACGAAAGTTGAAAGCTCTTAGTCAGCAGCAAAATACTATAATTCAGGTAATAAAATCGTTTTATTAATTTAATTTTAGCATGGATAACCGAATCAAGTCGAGTTTATTCTAATTGTTGCTATCTCTACTGTTGATGTCTTATGATGTTTATTTCTTTGCTGTTTGCATACAAATTTTACTATACTTAATTTTGGTTTGCAAAGGTTTCGCATGCTTAATTTTTATTGACTATTTCACACTCACTTTTATATTGTCTGGTTTATTTTCAGGCATCCAGTGTCAATGAGTCAGCATTATTAGCTAGCTATAAAGTCGCACTAAAGCAGGGAAATCACATACAATTGCCGAAAATCTTATTTTGGCAGCAGCTCTTGATATGGTTGAAATTATGGCCAGTAAACAGGAGGCAAACAAGTTATAAAACATACCACTTTCTGATAATACTATTTCACGCAGAATAAACGATATGGCCAATGATATTCAAGAACAAGTAATCGAAAAATTAAAGAACAGCCAACATTTTGCTTTGCAGTTTGACGAATCTACAGATGTTTCCGATTGTGCTCAGTTTGTAATATTTGTGCGCTTTGAAACAGGTGACAATATCATGGAAGAAATCTTATTTTGCAGAGCACTTCCTGCAAACACTTCTGGCCAGTGTTTGTACGATATGTTTTTAGAAAGCACTTGCGACTACGATATTGATTGGAAAAAATGTATCGCTATTTGTAGCGATGGCGCTAAAGCTATGACTGGCAAAAATAGCGGACTCATTGCGAAATTAAGATCGATAATGCCAAACATATCCTGGACACACTGTTTTCTTCATCGACAGGCTCTAGCTGGTAAGGTAGTATCTTCTGATTTAAATGATGTGCTCAAGGAGGTAAATTGTGAATTCTATCAAAGGTAACGCCTTGCAAACCCGGCTATTCAGAATCGTTTATGAAGATATGGGCTCGCGTCATCAAAATCTCCTTTATCACACAGAAGTCAGATGGCTATCCAAAGGAAAGGTATTGACAAGAGTTCTAGAACTGAGAGCTGAATTGTTAATGTTCTTACAAGATACAAGATCTGAATATGCTAATCGTTTTTCTGACCCTATTTGGCTCTTGAAATTAGTATTTTTGGCAGATCTTTTTAGCCACCTTAATAATTTGAACAAGAACCTTCAAGGTAGAGAAGAAAATATTTTAACAGCTAAAGATAAAGTCAAAAGCATTTCACGCAAAACTTCGTTTATGGTTAACCTCTCTGAAAAATAGTATATTCGAGTCTTTTCCGTGTGTTCAGAAGATTGTTGAAGATAACGCATCAGACCAAAGTCTCGTAGTAAGGGCTCACATTCCTTGCATGATACAGAGCTTGCATAATTTACAAGAGAAACTTATGACATACTTTCCAGGCTGGCATTCCGAAGCTGACAATGGGCGTAGATGGATTTTAAACCCTTTTTTAGACAAGTCAATAGATCTGGCTGATGTCACCACAAATATGAAAGAATGTCTTATAGATTTAGCTGCTGATGGTATGCTTAAAATGGAATTTAATTCGCAAAGTATTGACGTATTTTGGATGAAAAGAAAACATGAATACCCAGAGCTGGCAAGGGAAGCTCTAAAATTATTAGTGCCATTCGCCACGCCATACTTGTGTGAACTAACATTTTCTGCAATGGTAGACATTAAAACTAAAAAGAGAAATAGACTGCAATTAGAAAAAGATTTGATTATTAACGTTTCGAAAATAGCAACACGATTTGATAAAATTTTGAAAAATAAACAAGCCCATCCTTCTCACTAAAATTGTGTTTTGATTGTAGTGGTAGAACCTTGAATTTTTCATGCAGCCCACGACCCCCCGAGAAAAGCTTCGTGACCCACAGATTGAAAAACACTGATGTAGACCAAAGATTTATTCTGAGTTCTGTGCTGCACAAATGCACCCGGCCACCAATGGAAAAAATAATAATAACACACACACAAGCAAATTACTACTAGTGACAAACGATCCGAAGATGCAGGTTCCTTAGAGTGTCAACAATTCCTTCAATCACTTTCACAAAAAGAAACCAAGAGGAACCATATGCACGCGTTCGCTGCTACACACCACACACTCTCTCTCTGACCGTTCCTCAACTGTTCGACTCGTAAGTCACCGATACTCATAGAATAAATATAATTAAAATAAGTTAAGTACTGAAGGGGCAAGCCTACTGTAATGTGACACACGGTCGTTTGACACGTTGGGCATTGTTTTTGCAACAGTTTGAATATGAAGTGAAATATATAAAAGGTGACGACAACAAGATTTCAGATGCATTGTCACGGTTACCTATAGACCAGAACAAGTTGTGTGAAACGGAAGATACTAATAAAGTTTTTAGGATATACTACCTTAAAGGAGTAGAAAATGAAATAGCGATGAAGGAAATATGTAGAGGCATGAGGAGGAAGCAGAATGAAGATGATTGTCTTAAACTGATAAAACAAAATTTGGGAATTCCGCAGCATAATAAATTGAAAAAATATTACAAAGTGTACAATGGAGTGCTGTTTCGAAGGAGAGGTGAGAATAGTGAAGAATGGAAGGTTTGCTGGCCCGAAAAATATGTGGACTTGGTCATTGATTACACTCATTTGAGTTATGGACACTATGGTGCCAGAAAATGCACACAGAAAATAAAAGAGAATGTAATATTCAACGATATGGAAAGACGAGTGGCGAAGAGGTTATCAGGCTGTGATAGATGCCAGAGAGTTAAAGTATCAACGGTAACAAGCAAAGGATTGATGCAGAGTATTCAACCAGAAAATGTATTGGATCTAGTGGCTGTAGATCTTTATGGACCTTTGCCGAAGGCGAGGGGAGGATTTATGTATATTTTCGTAACAATGGATGTGTTTTCAAAATTTATCAGGTTGTACATAATTCGAAAAGCAACTGGAAAAGCGTTAGTGCACAAACTTGAAACGGATTATTTTGAAAAAATTGGTCGGCCTAAGTCAATTTTGTCAGATAATGGTAGCCAGTTTGTTTCTAAGAAATGGAAAAGATGTATGGAAGACGCCAATATTAAACACATCAAAATATCTGCTTATCACCCTGCAAGCAATCTGGCGGAGAGAATCATGAGGGAGCTTGGACGATTATGTCGCACGTATTGCAGTCATAAACACACAAAATGGGTTGAGCATGTAAAAGACTTTGAGGATGTCATAAACAGTATAGTTCATGATAGCAGTGGTTTTACGCCTTATCGGATTATGATGGATAAGGAAGCCCCGAACTTGGTATCAGAAGTAATAAAAATTCCTCCAAAACCAATTATGAGCAAAGAAGAACTGACCAGAAAGATGAGAGAAAACTTGATGAGAAGGGCTGAAGAAAGAAAGAAACGTCATGACCAGAGGATTCGGTTGACTGAATTCAATGTTGGTGATTTGGTATTGGTTAAAACGCATGAAAAATCATGTGAAATCAATGCAGAAATTAAGAAATTTTTTGATATATATTGCAGGCCTTTCATAGTCAAGGATAAACCTCATCCAAATGCTTATTTGTTAGTCTACCCTGTATCAAAAAAGAGATGTGGATTGCGGAATATAGTAGACTTAAAACTTTACAGGGCGAAGGAACACTAATATTATGAATGATGATCACACAGCACATATTCTTATTTGGCCATGTATGGTATTAGATATTTCGACACATGTTCGATTTTTTTTGTTGAATTGAGGCAATTTTTAATAACATAATGTATGTATTGAGTTCTCATTAAGTGGTAGTCTAATTTTAACCTTAATAATTTTTATTAATTGAATACAAAGAATATCTAAAACTGATCCTAAAATACGATGAGTGTAAAATCTGAACATTATTTCGATGAAAAGATTTTGATAGATTTAATTTATTCGAGTAATTTAGTTGTTTTTGAAAATGTAACTGTGGTTGTTATTTAACATTTCGTTTTGTTGAAATCATCATTTAGTTAAATAATGATTTAACTGCTCCGAAATGGGGGGCATATGTGAGATAACAACCATAGGGCTAGTTAATTGTAAAATAACTAATGTGATAGTAAAAAATACTATGGTCGGATATTTAAGTTGGCAAACATGTAATGCCAATAGCTATACAATTAATATTGCTGACTGCATTGGAAGTTTTGTTTTATCATGAACTGGTGGTTGTCATGGATGTTTTAGCAGTAGAGGTTTGACTTGCAAGTCGATGATTTAAGATTTGTTAAGTGTGTGAGAAATTCAATACTGAAGATAAATAAATAATCAATGTTGGAAAATTATTGGAGAATTATTTAGTTGAGTACTGAATAAAATTAATCAAGATAATGATTTGTACTAATCAGCAGTGAGGCGGCTATCGTTCGTAATTTTGGTTTAAATCCAGAATTCATAACGGGCCATTTTAAACAGCAAAAGTAAGTATTAACCTCGCAAACTACAGAAACTCAAGAGAGCATACAGAAGAACACGTGACATCCATAACAAGAAATGTATGTCAATACCAACAAAAATCCAACCCTGCATCAAAGTGATCAAATCTGAAGCTTTGTACACAAGTGAAATTCTGATATTCAACAGAAAAGCAAGCTAGAAAACATCCTAAAGGAAGAATGAAAGATCTTAAGGAAAATTCTAGGCCCAAAGAAAACAGAAAGTGGGTACAGACTGCAATCCCAAAAAGCAACAGAGAAACTGTCTTAATTTACTGCAGAAATCAGAAAATGGAGATTAAAATTCTATGGACACGCTCAAAGACTCCCAACAACAAGCCTTATACAACAGGGTTCCCACTCTTTTAGCAAAAGAAAATTTAAGGCCTTTTTAAGGCAATTTTTCATATTTTTTAAGGCTATATTTAATGTATATTAAAATGTTATGAAAAAACTAATACGTAACTTACAGCAAAGTAATTAAAACATGCATGTTAAGATTATGATGAAATAAGATTTAATCGAGTTTATAAATTAATAAATTTCTAGTAAATTTACTTTTTTTTCACACAATACAGTGAATATTGAAACTTTTTCCCTTTTCATATATTAAATATAAAATAAAAAAACTACTATACCCCAGCAAACTGACACAAGGGAAAAAAGAAACATTACCACCTTAGTAATAAGAATTACTAACATATAAATATATATTTTAACTTAATTTGTTTTTATACATTATAGCACATTAGCAGTTACATCAGAGAAAGACTGCCAAATTGTCAGCTCAATTACTTATTAGATTTCAGGTATAATGTTGAATGAGGAAGACTCACTCCCCCCCCCCCTTTTTTTTTGGAAGCTACATGTAAAAGATCCGTAAAAGATTAAACATTTTCCATAGGTTTAAGAAATAGGTTAAATACAACTTTTTCAACATCTTTCGAGTTACAGCAGTATTTCCTATTGGGCATATTTGATCAAATATTTTCTTATATGAGTAAAGTTTACTTACCAGATGAGCTACAACATGTTATAAGGGTAAACATAAAACATACTGGTAAGAGTTGTTAATATGTATGCAAGTTAAATAAAAAATATACTCCTTTTTAAATGATATTTTTTTTCACATTGTTTAAAAATAAAGGTCAATTCTCTTTTAAATCTTTCAATAGAGCCTTAATTTTACTTTCAACATCCTCAAATTCAGCTTTTTTAACTTCAGCAGTTCCTCGAAAACTATTGGATTGTGTGATGTACTTAACAACCCCTATAACCTCAGTTTTATTTGCTAGTTTATCAGCAATATCTTCAAGATCTTTAATTGCAGTTTCTAGATGTGCCTTTTTACATTTCTTCCAAATAATCTAAAATAGATTTGCGTTTCACTCCCTGAATTCCTCTATTCTTTGCATTTTTTTTCTTTTCCAGGTACACAATATATTTTTGACGAGCCATAGCTGCATACATCCTAACAACTTATTTTTGCCGTTTTTGAAATGTTGACTGACTAATCTTTGAGCCACTAAATATTTTCAACTTCCAACAGCTTGTTCACAGAGAAGCCTCGTTCAACATCTGCTTGTCCATGTGATAACAGCAACAATATTTTTACTACTTTGTGTAGTCTGTTATAATCTTCTTTGCCTAGATACTTCTCTAAAAAGATATCTAATCGTGAGTGCTCATAATGTGGATTAAAGGAGCTGAAGTGGTTCGAAGCATTTGAGGCAACTTGTGATAAAAAAAACTGTGATACTGTATAAGAATTTCATCAGTCTCCTTCTCCAATTAAATTTATTTTTCACAAGTGAATCAGAAGATATTTCATCTTTTCATAACAGTTGCTACTATTTAGCGCCATCTGTTTAGGATCAAGGCAAGTCATACTTCTTACAACTCTATAATTTATAGGAGATTTGTCCAATATGTGCTTAGTCATCATAAAAATGAAGTCTTTGACCTCCATTTTAATCTCGAAAACTTCTTTTTCAAATACTTTCTTGTTGAATATCATAGCCTTGATAAGCTGATTGCCTGCAACTCCTAAACTGATGTTGCTAGCACAGGAATGCTTCAACACATCACTCAGGTCTAATGTTGCCACTTTTTGTACATTAGTCAATACTCTTATGTGTTCTTTCTTAAAAACATTTAAGATAAAAATAAAATTTGTAATAAATTTTCTTATATTCTTTGCCATAAATGGCAAGAGAGGTTTTGTTCTCTGATAAAAAGCCAAGAATGGGGTTGTCATTTTAGGCACCAAAATGAAAAAAATCAGTTTTGAACAAATAAGATTATCTTTCATGGCCTGTTGAATTGTTAAAAAGGACTTACATGTAGGTTTAGGCAAAGAGCCCTTTATCACATTCTGCATGTGCAAAGACTCTACTACTTGCTTGAAATATAAGCACTTTGACTCTCACTTGGTCAAGGTCGAGCCAGAGAGAAATCTGAGAGAGCTTCACAGGGATAGTGAAATTTACTACACCGTATCTTGATGTTAAAAAAAAATCAGGCTTTTTCAAAGATTTTAAGGCTTTTGAGCAAATTTTAGGGCCTTTCAAGGGCCCTTAATAATAAAAATGAAAATTAAGGCCTTTTTAAGGCCCGTGGGAACCCTGTACAAGATCATCACATACACCAGAAAGCTGAAAAGTGCACTGTGGATTCATCAAGTCAAAAAGCACCTAAAGAGGCCCCAAATAGACACTTCACAAGTTTTAGACAGGTACCTATTCAGTCAAAAGATGAACAGATGCCTAATGCACCCAGAGAATGAAGTTCCAACGAGACCAGGAACCCAGTCGACTGAAGAAAAAAAAAATAGCTCATGGAGAGAAAACAGCTATTTGGAAGGTCCGAAATGTTAATCGTAAAATCACTGCATGATCCAACTGAGCCAATATACACATAATAATAATAAGATAGGTAAAATAATCAGGAACTTATCACAGATGAGGGCAGAAGGGCCAGATGAACACACACACACACACACACACACACACAAACACACACACACACACTTCACAATATTTCAGTTAGTAACCTTACTAATGTAGGAGGTGAGAAATATGGCGGGGGAAAAGATGACCTATCACTTGAATGAACTTAAGATGATACAAGAGGGAAAGGTGGGAATTGCAGTTCACTCTTCAGGCTATCTCACCCCCAAAAAGCCTTGCACCCCTGCTATATATCCACTTCCAAAGGCCCATAAGCCTGCAACCCAGGACGCCATATAGTTGCTGCTTATGGTTCACCAACTCAATGTATCCCAGCTCTGGTGGACCAACACTTACAGCCCTTTGTCAGCCAGATTCCCTTCAAATATTAAAGATACACAACACTTCATCTTCTGTCTTTCTACTGCGACTACACCTCTAACCCCTGACTCCTTAGTAATGATTGATGTGACCTCTTTATTCAACAACATTCTCCACTGCCATGGACTCAGCACCATGAAACATTTTATAGACCAGTGCCACACCCAAGAACCTCCCAACCCGATCCCTCCTCACCACCCTGGTTCACTTGATACTGAACATCAACTTTTTCTCCTTCGAGGGCAAAATTTAACATCAAATTTGTAGCACTATCATGCGCACCCATATGGTCCCCCTCTTACACAAACGTCTTCCTAGATCTCCTAAAAAAGTCATTACTGGATAAAGACACCACAAATTCCTCTAGTGGTTAAGATTCATAGAAAACATCTTCAAGATCTGGACCCATGGGGAAAACAACCTCCTCAGTTTCCTTAACATTCTCAACACCTTTAACATCCTAAATTTCACATGGAATTATTCACACACACGTCACTTCCCTAGATGTGGATTTATCCCTCTCGATGACCAACTCAATGCATTTGTCCTTAATAAACAGCAGTATCTTAGTATCTTAGTTATGACATCTGCCATCCTTAACACATCGAACGCTCCCTCCCCACAACCTTGATATTCATGGGAGGAGCATATGTTCCACCCAGCAGGCCCTTTCACTGTATTCAAATAACAACTCTCAAGCTCTGATATCCTGTAATTACCTACCACATTTAGTTCTTAAAAGTTTCTCATGCCATATCGCAACCCGCTCAACCTATCAACTATCCATAACACATTAAAATCAACCACAGTCTTGTTTTGGTTACCCGGTACTTTCCAAGTCTGGAATCAATTAACAGAGATCTTCGACGAGGTTACAATTTCCTTCAAGCCAGTCATGAAATGAGAACGCTCCAACCAAAAATCCTCCCTCAGTGCCTAGAACCTGCTTCAGTAGACCTACAAACCTCAGCCGACTCCTAGTTCACAAACATGGTCCTCCGCGTCTTACAAGACAACCTTAAGGCTCTTTTCCTTGTAACAGATCTGGCTGCAAATGGTGCAACATAAACCCTGTCTCAATTACTTTCAACAAGCCAAAACTGGGGAAAGCTTCCCCATGATGAACTTGCAACTTGTGTATCCTCCCACATTAACTCACCTGCAGCCTGCCTCATACATAGGTTATACTACAAATCCGCTAGCCATCAGAATGAATGGACACAGACAAACTGTATTTACTCAGAACCCTGACCAACCAGTATCTTTACCATGCCACCACCCAAGACACAACAATTTCAATTTTCGTTTCACTGTCCGTGCCTCTCAGAAGAAAGTAGAATTTCTGAAACTGGAGGGTGGTGTTAGGTATCTTTCAGTTCACCAGGGGCAATCCCACTGGCTATCCCCAGTAGTAAAATGTTCTATAGATCGATTGTGAAGTTGCTTATGTTGGACTTGGAAATTTTGAGAAGAGTAATTGTCAACTGGAAGGAATTTCCCTGTATTCATTCCCATAGTGAGAATTCATCACAAAAATCATTTTAAAGTATATTTATTATATCGGGAAACATTTATTTTAAGAGATATTCCGGTTTGATCACGTTTTGAAACACGCGATCAGAAAAGTAAAAATCTAAGATTTGAAATATCTTTGAATCGAGTGAAGCTACAGCTGAACTTTTATCACCAGCTATAGTCAGAATTGTTCCTGATATTTTGGTAGTAAAATTGAATAATTTGACAAAGTTTAATTGGTTGTTTTAATTAAGAGAAAAAATGAACTTTTTAACTAAAAGGAATATTAATTTGAAATTGGGTAGATAGTCTGAATCAGGACGATTACGAATATATGATGGTTTCGGTAAGGATTTTAAGCATTTGTCTGGTAATTAAGTTTTTAAAGATGGATTGTTGTTGATTGTTGATGGAGCGTGTAAAAATTCCTCCAAGTTGGTCATGTGATGACTTTAATTTTAAGATTATAGAAGCCCTTTTTGATGTTAAATTAAATTAAAACATATAGACAATGATGATAGAAAGTCCCTGTAAAAATTTGAAGTTAAACTATTTAATACTGTTTGAGATATTAATTAAAGAAAGAGTTGCTTATGTCATGGGCTCTGAGAAGTCTATAAAAGACCTTGCAGCAAGCGTAGAGTGTCTCATTCTTTCGCCAGAAAGTGATCGCACAACTCCGCGCTAGTTAGTGGAGCAAATTGTTCCATGCGGTAGTGGTTTAGGCAAATCTAACAAGCCGTAATACTCACTAATGTTAGGGGGACTCAGTGTGTGCTTGTCTTCTCGTAGAATTGTACTTAATCTGCAATCTTCAAAGAAACTGTTGTCCGATGCTTTATTCACGTATCTGGTACGGACAATGTAGGAGTGAACTATTATCAAGAATATAAGTATTGTGTTAATCTGAAATTGTGTCAAGTGACTTTATTTAAATTACCCTTCGCATTTGGGGTTTAATACGAATGCGTGGCGGCCAATCTATTTAATATTATAGGTACCAGAAGGCTATACATGGTCACGAACTTAATTGTTCACAGTTCAAATGAAAGTGTTGTATTACCCCCAGTAACATCTAGGCCTGACAGTGGAAACTGGCTTATCAGTATAAATTGGGAACTAGACAGCTGGCAGGTCTTAATTAAAGACAATACCATTAATCTTCCTTCTTTTCCACCAAAGGTAATCTTTGAATAGTTGTTACGAACAAGTGCTGTACTGCGGGTTAGGCACAACACACTGTATGTAAACTGACTTTTATTGATACAGTTTATGATACTTGAATTGGATCGGTGAGTTGCAAGGTTTCTTTAAATCATCCGCCAGGCTGAAAATTTAATTTGTAACAGCTAACAGATGAGAGGTTGTTCAATCAAATAAAAAGGTCACTTTACTGAAAACCGTATATTCTGAAAAATTTTGTAGTTTAAGTGGCATAAGTGGTATAAGCCTAAGGAAAGGAATCTGATCATCACATCTGTTGTCGAAGATAGCAGGTAGATTATACTCACTCAAGTCCACAACCTAAATAAAGCTTTCATAACTCCCCAATAGTTGGTGAAAACTTGAGAAAATCCCTTCAGTTCTTGATAATTTGTGAAATAGCTCACTCTCGACTGCCAAATGTTAGTCAACATCGTTGACTAGTATAAGTCCCAAACCCACCAGCCAAACTGTCACCCACACATTGACCATAGACATGGGTGCCGGCAGGATTACTTTTTTTACATTATATATAACACTTATTATACATTAACTAAGGATACTGAAATTATTGACAAGGTAATGAACAAATTTGGACAACTACCTAGGCAGCTTAATTTATTATTCAAACATCAAATTTAATAATAAAATTTTTGTTTCTCAATCTTTTTCTGTGTATTTTATTTCATAGCAGGGGGAGGGGGGGTGCAAGTGCAACCCCTAGCAACCCCAAAGCCGACCAAATACTGCTGGAAATTGCCTCCACAATGAACGCCAGTTTGCTATTTATAGCCTTGGGTAATCTTTAGCTGAATCATTATAAAATAATAGAGTATTCCCAAGGTGAAGTAGTCTTTTGTGAATTACAAAAATCCCACATTCTCCTGGTACCCTAGTTTTTCTTATATTTTCCTGAAACTTTTCTATCGCATAGTCTGATTTATTCCCAATCTTTTAAGTAATTACAAATTTTCTCATAATTATCCTCGTTTAAGAGCTATTAATTGCTAAAAGTCACACATGGTGATATCATCACATTTCAACACTAAAGTTTCGTTTTTCTTCCTTTAAATTTCAAGTTTCCTTCAAACTGTTATATTATTATTATTATTGGCGAATTCTCCCAGTAAATAGAAGACGGTAAACAAATTACCGAATCAAGTTTTCTTCGAGTTCTTCTTATTGTTCCACTAGGCTTTCATTCTTTCCGAGAAAGTTTGTTTGCGTTCTTCCGATCACTTTGGTCTGTATTGTTTTTGTTTTGGTTGCTCAGTTATAACTTCCCATTTGTCTACTTTGTGTCTGAAGGTGTCTCATTCTAAGATGCCTGTTGCTCCTATGCTTGCACTTTTAAGATCCTTCCAATTTCATTCAGCCAAGGTATTGGATTTTTAAGTGAACTTACATAAACTATTATCTTTTTTTGTCAATCTCTTAAGGTGACCAAAAAATTTCATTCACCCTTTCTTGATGTCAATTTCGATATTTGAAAACTTTTCTGTTTTGATTGATTGTAGTCTGTAACCATCTTTAGTGAGTCTTGCTCCTAGAATTTTTCTAATGATTTTTCTCTCTACTTTTTTTATTTCTTCAAGGTCATGTTTTCCGTTAAGTGTTAATGTTTCACTTGCATAGAGGACTGTTGTTTTTATGACTGTGTTGTAATGCCAAATTTTCATCTGTCTTGACATAGATTTATTTGTTGTAGAGATTTTGGACTAACCCTTTTTTTACTTTTTGGAGGCGATTTTACTGTGAGATTTTCTTGGTTCGATGAATTCTCAGAGGTATTTAAAGTATGGGACCCTGTTGATTTTACCGTATTTTGTCCTCAAACTTGCTATTTCTGTCTTTAAACATATGAATTCACTTTTCTCGAATGAGATTTGTATCCCTACTTTTTCTGCACATTCTCTGAGTGTCTCAAGCTGTTTGATGGCAGTCTCTTCATCTTCTGCTAGTATCGCCAAATCATCCGCAAAAGCGGTTGTTTTTGGGAAAGCCAAGTGGAATTGGTTTCTAACACTTACATTTCTTGAGTTCTTTCTCCCATTCTTCCATAACCTTGTCTAGAACGACATTGAGCAGAAGAGGAGAGAGCCCATCGCCTTGTCACACACCTGTTTGAATGTCAAAGGGTTCTGAAATTTCCCCCATGAATTTTACTTTAGATTTGGTGCCAATTAGTGTTTGTTTTATAAGTTCTCGTGTTTTTGGATCTAGTCCCCTTTCTTCTAAAATTTGGAATAGTGAAGGCCTGTCAATTGAGTCGTATGCCTTTTTGAAATCCACAAATGTGCATAATAGGGGCTTTTTGTCTTCGGGCTCGCATTTTGATTATGGTTTTGAGGTTGAAAATTTGTTCAGGACACGACCTGTTTGGTCTGAATCCTGCTTGATAATCTGCTAATTTAGGTTCTAACTGCTCTTGTGCTCTCTTCAAAATACAGGCTGAAAGAATTTTGTACATGACTGGTAGGAGGAAGAGCCCTCTATAGTTGTTTACATCCGATTTGTTACCTTTTTTATGTAGTGGGTGGATGAGAGCTATCTTCCAATCACCTGGCATTTTTTCAGTTTTCCAAATGTTTTGGATTATTTGTACAATTTCTTTGAGTGAATTTGGACCTAAATTTTTTAAAAGTTCGGCTACAATTCCATCTTCTCCTGATGTTTTGTTATTTTTAAGTTTCTGTTATATTATTATTATTATTAAATGAACTTTTCTCTATAATTTAAGCCCCCTTTTATCTTCCTAGCTCTTTTATTTAAAAAGTTAAAATTCTTTATGTTACTAAAAAAAACATGTTTAAAGTTTCCTTATCTTCCTCAAACTTTTATAGAATTCATCTAGCTATGCTGAAAACAAACTGTGATATTGAAATTTGGAATAATTTATTGACAATTTTAAATTATATGCTTTCTCCCATTTCCCCTCCAGACAATCGTCAATCAGCGAGTTGCCTGCCCCCCCGCCCGCTAGGTCTGGGCGATCACAGAAGGGGATTCTGGTGATAGGTAGCTCCAACGTTAGGCGTTTCATTGAGCCCCTTAGGGATATGGCGAACAGGTCTGGGATGAAGTCCAATGTCCATTCTTTGTGCATTCCGGGCGGTCTGATCCATGATGTGGAACAGGCCATCCCGGATGCCATTGAGCGGACGAGGTGTAGCCAGCTGCGGATTGTAGCTCATGTCGGCACCAATGATGCTTGCCGCCTTGGGTCGGAGGGTATCCTCTCTTCCTTCCGGCGGCTTGCTCATACAGTGAGCTCTGTGGGTGATGACCGCAAGATTTCTGCTGAGCAAACCATCTGCAGTATTGTCGATAGAACTGACTGTGGACCTCTGGTTCAGAGCCGAGTCGAGGGTCTGAACCAGAGACTGCGTCGTTTCTGCGATAATCATGGCTGCAGATTCCTTGATCTTCGCCCTGGAGTCGAATCGTGTAGGGTTCCCTTGGATAGATCAGGTGTGCACTACACACGTGAATTGGCTACACAGGTGGCAGGGGCCGTGTGGAGTGCATTGGGTGGGATTTTTTAGGCTGAGGAAGACCCGAATCTGGGATTACAGTCACGGGTAGCCCAATTAAATTCGGCACCATATGTTAGGAGTAGCGAAAATCAATCTCGACCGTTAAAAGTACTCGTTATAAACTGTAGAAGTGTTTGTAATAAGCAGCCTGAGCTTGAAAGCGTTATTAGTAGCACAGAAGCTGATATAGTATTAGGTACTGAAAGCTGGTTAAAACCGGATATAAGTTCAGCAGAAATTTTTAACCATAGCATGAATGTTTTCCGTAAGGATAGGTTACATTCTAATGGAGGTGGTGTATTTATAGCTGTTCGTAAACACCTGTCGTGTAACGAAATAAATATTGATACGGTCTGTGAAATCCTATGGATTAGACTAAAAGTAGCTAGGACAAAACTTGTAATAGGGTCTTTCTATCGTCCACCAGATGCAGATGTAGGTGTTGCTGAGGCCTTAAGAAATAACGTAAGTAATATACCTCGTCAATTTCTGGTTCATGGAATAATACTAGGAGGCGACTTCAACTTGCCGTATATTGACTGGAGTAATTACGCCCACGTTACTGGTGGTAGGGATAAAATATCCTGTGAGATTGTTCTCGACCTTTTCTCAGATCTTAATCTTGAGCAGCTCGTCACTGAACCAACGCGGTGCGACAACGAAAACAAAAACATTTTAGATATTCTCGTTACAAATAGGCCTGAAATATTTACGGACATTTCTACCACCACGGGAATAAGTGATCATAAATCTGTAATTGCTACAGTAAAATTAACAGTCGAGTGCGAAAAGAAAAAGAAAGGGTCGTTTACAGGTTCGAAAAGGCCCCAAAGGAGAGTTTAAGAACATTTTTGAGGGATAAATACATTACCTTTGTAGAAGGAAGAGGCTCGGTTGAAGAGATGTGGCTTCAATTCATAAATATAGTCAGGGAAGGTATGGACTTACATATACCGAAAAGGACAATCAGGGACGGGAACGATCCCCCGTGGTATACGCGTGAAGTCAAAAGGTTACTTAAAAAGCAAAGGAAGATTCATGCACGCTCAAGAAGGACAATGTATAGGAGTGATTTAGAAAAACTAGCTGAGACAAGAGGACAGGTCAAGAATGCGATTGGTGAAGCCTTCAATGACTTTCGATGCAACTAACTTTCCAAGAGCCTCATTGAAAATCCAAAGAAATTTTGGTCGTATGTAAAAAAAATAGGTGGTTGTGACAACAATATGCCAGTTCTACTAAAAGACGGTCGGGAAGTTGATGACAGCCGCGACAAGGCTATTGTATTTAACGCCGAATTTAAAAATTCCTTCACTGACGAAAACATGGAAAACATTCCCGTTTTTTCCACGGCGTGTTGAATTTGAAATGGATCCAGTACAAATTGATAGTGTAGGTATCATAAAGCAGTTAAAGCTCCTGAAGTGGGGAAAAGCGCCGGGTCCCGATGGTGTACCAGTAAGAGTATTTTCGGAATACGCGGAAGAAATAGAACCATTTCTGTCAGATATATTTCGTAAATCTTTAGAGGAAAGAGAAGTACCTTCTGACTGGAAAATTGCGCAGGTGATTCCCGTTTTCAAGAAAGGAGATCTGAGAGATCCTAGGAATTATCGTCCGATATCGCTAACATCTGTTTGCAGTAGAATTCTGGAGCATGTCATATGCTCTAACGTTATGAAGTTTCTAGATGAAAACGAGCTACTTACAGGATACCAACACGGATTTCGGAAGAACCGATCATGTGAAACGCAACTGGCTCTATTTTCGCATGATGTAATGAAAGTTACTGATGCGGGATCACAAGTTGATGCTATTTTCTTGAATTTTCAGAAAGCTTTTGACTCTGTACCACACAGCCGACTCTTAGCGAAGATCCGAGCGTACGGTATATCTGATCAGATTTGCGAATGGATAAGCGATTTTCTAACTGGTCGGTCACAGTATGTCGTTGTAGACGGGGAAGTCTCTTCTAAAATAGATGTTACTTCGGGCGTTCCTCAAGGAAGTGTAATAGGACCACTTCTTTTCTTAATTTTTATAAACGATCTCAGTGACAACGTTAATTGCAGGATGCGATTTTTTGCTGATGATGCACTTATTTATAGGGAAGTGAGGTGCTCCGACGATTGCTTAGAAATTCAGCGCGATCTGGATGTTATCTCGGAATGGTGCCGTGAATGGCAGCTTACACTTAACTGTGAAAAGTGCAAGGCAATGCACATAAGTAATAAAAAGACCCCGCTTGCTCTGAAGTACAAAGTTAACAATTCAGTTGTTGACACTGTAGATTCCCTGAAGTATCTAGGCGTAACAGTACAAAGCAACATGAAATGGGACTTGCATATAACTTCCGTTGTAGGAAAAGCTAATTCCAAACTACGATTCATAGGACGTATTTTGAGAAGTTGTAATGCTCATACAAAGGAAATAGCGTACAAAACACTAGTGCGTCCGCATTTGGAATACTGTTGTGGAATTTGGGATCCGTATCGCAAGGGATTGATTCACACATTAGAGAAAGTACAGAGAAGAGCCGCTCGATTCGTGACTGCTAGTTACAGTCCTTACGTAAGTGTCACAGAGCTAATTCGTGGGTTGGGCTGGGATTGTTTGGCGGACAGACGACGTCGTTTTCATTTGAATTTGCTGGAGATGCGAAAATCTTTAAGTTACGAGTGCAACGAAATACTTCTTCCGCCAACCTATTTAGGTCGCAATGACAGGAGGAATAAGATTAGAGAAATAAGATGCCGTACTGATTCATTTATGTATTCCTTCTTTCCTCGATCTGTTCGGGATTGGAATGCGCAGAATTAGGATTGGTGCTTAGCACCCTCTGCCACCCACAGTATTTGTGATTTGCAGAGTATAGATGTAGATGTAGATGGCAAAATATGATTTGAAAATTGAAAAGTCTTTTTAAAGAACATTTCAAGCCTATACATATTACAGCTCAAAATAAATAATTTCAAGCTTTATTAGTGAACATGGAGGCAAAAAATGGGATTAACATAAAATTTTTACTTTTTGCATTTTTTTGTTCCTTTCCGAAAATGGTAAGAATTCAATCTGGAAAGTTTTTTATTAAGAAAATTATTCTCGATATGAATTATATGTAATAGGCCTCTTACTAAATAGTTTAGATAATAGATATATAACAGTGTGCAATATTTTTTAAAAAATTGCAATTTTTGCAAATATACGTTTTATTTTATATCTTTAAATGAGAAATTCTTGTGTGAGTGTGTGTATATATATATATATATTTAGTATCTTGGAAATGGCTCTAACAATTTGTATGAAATTTCGTATTTAGATAGCAAGTTTATCTAATTAGGAGTCTTCACTAAAAACACGATTTCACAAAATACAATTTTTGTAGTGAATTCTTCTCGGAAGTCCAGCCAGATAGAGTCATAGAATGACGACGTTTCAACAACCTGCTCAGTTGTCTTCATCAGGTTTATTTGTAGATATTACTTCTTGAAATCACCAAACAGACTGGCTTAGATGCCGGCGAAAAGTCTAAGGTCGTGTATCGCAGCGTGCCAGGACGCCCAATCAGCGTGCCGGAACTGAGGGTATCAATATTGCGGACTGCGTATGGAGCCATACCTGGTCACCCATCCAGGTACTCACCACGCTCAATGTTGCTTAACTTGTAGCCATAAGTGCTGGCGAACTTAATCCGTGGCGTCAGTTTCCAACCATTAGGCCTTGTTAAGAAGATTTCTGTTGTTCAAGACATAGATCCCTAATAATCTGTCTCCAGGCTTCACTCAAGTACAGTCCGCAGTCCCTATTGATGTTGTTATCATTAAGCTGTATTTCCAATGGTTCCCAAATTACTGAGTCTCAGAATGAGGAGACCCTGGCCAGCACCACCGTTTCATCAAAAACTATCTTATGCTCTTCATCGAAAGCATGTTCGGCTATTGTGGACTTTTCTCCTTGTACCAGTCTTAAGTGTCGTTTGTGCTCGGTAATACGTTCAGTGATGGTTCTGACCATCTGTCCGATATAAACTTTCCCACATTCACAAGGTATGGAATAAATACCAGGAATTCTTAGGCCTAAATCGTCCTTAACTGAGCGAAGCACATCACGTATCTTGGCTGGCGGCCAAAAAATGATTTTTATACCAGACTGCGCCTAGAGCCTTCCAATCTTTCCAGACGTGTTGCCGGCATATGGCAGGAAGGCAAGAGTTTTTGGTGGTTCAATTTGTTCATTCAGTGGATTTGGTGGCTTCTGGATAAAATCACGCTGTCGCCGAGAGTACCCATTCTGTTCAAAAGCAGTCCTCAGATGTTTCAACTCCAATGGTAGGCTCTCATGATCGGAAATGGCTCTCGCTCTGCGTACCAATGTGGTCAATACGGAGTGGCGTTGTGCTGGGTGATGGTAACTTGTTGCACCCAAGTAACGTTCAGTGTGGCTGGGTTTGCAGTACACACTGTGTGCCAATGATCAATCAGGTTTGCGTTTGATTAAGATGTCCAGGAACGGGATGCACTAATCCATCTCAACTTCTTTTGTAAACCGCATGTTGGGATGGATCCCATTAAGATGGTCTAGAAATACATTCACCTCTTCCGTACCGTGTGGCCACACGGCAAAGGTGTCATCAACGTAGCGGTAGAAACAGGTGGGTTAAAGGGTAGCACTCTCAAGAGCCCTCTCTTCAAAATCTTCCATGTAGAGGTTAGCCACCACCGGTGAAAGCAGAGATCCCATGGCCACTCCAGAGTGTTCATAATACTTCCCTCCATACATGAAATAAGTGGAAGTAAGTACGTGTTCAAAGATGTCTGCTGTACTTGGCTCAAAATAATGGCGAATCAAGTCCAGAGTGTCCTTTACCGGCACACGGGTAAAGAGAGACACCACGTCAAAACTAACAAGGATGTCAGAATCTTAAACAGTTAGAGACTGTATGGTTTTCACAAATTCAGCCGAGTTCTTGACATGGTGGCAACAACGTCCCACAAGGGGACTAAGAAGACGCGTCAGATGCTTAGCAAGCTGATAAGTCGGTGACCCAATAGTACCGACGATCGGATGTAAAGGAACACCCTGTTTATGTATCATGGGCAAGCCATAAAGTCTCGGTGGTCTCGCGGCACGCGGCCTAATTCTCTCAATCACTTCCTCGGGAAGATCAGCCTTTTTGACAAGGGCCATCGTCTACTTCACAACTTCAATGGTCGCGTCAGCATTCGACGGAACATAAGATACGTCATTAAGGAGACTCATCACCTTTGTGTTATACTGCTGTATAGAAATAAGAACAGCAGAGTTACCTGGCAGCCACTTGCGTGCAGCCATCTCACTCCTACTGATGAAGAGCCATGGCTCAAAAATTATATTCTATGTGTGTTCGTGTTTTTTTCATGTACCAACGCCGCAGGAATCCTCTTCTATGGTAAGCAGTGGTTTTTATCCTATCCTAATGTTCAATATATATATATATATATATATACCTGCACAAGTTGTCCACATTATTGAAGTCCCATCTTGCAGTGGGAAAGTCTCTTCCTTGCCAGCCACTTGTCCAATATTCAAAACCGCAGCCTCCCTTGATTTCCTCAAAACCGTCCATTGCCCAGCTGCTCAACATACCTCAACCTCCTCATTTGAAACCCACACCTCGCTCTCTGCACTCCAGCCATGTTTCCAAACCTAAACTGTCAGTTGTGAACCTGTCCTCTTCATCACTATCTGAACCCCAACTCTCCGTACTCTCCAAAGGCCTTACCTTTTCTCCTACACCTACATTTGACCATGCCAACCTTGTCCATGACTCTCCCTCATTCTGCTAAACACTCCGCTGGCAGTAACACATTGCCACTCATGTCAGTGAATCTGGGCTTCAAGACTACCTGGAACCCAGTCCCCAAAAATTCAAACCACAAGGCCTTACCTTTTCTCCTACACCTACATTTGACCATGCCAACCTTGTCCATGACTCTCTCTCATTCTGCTGAACACTCCACTGGCAGTACCACATTGCCACTCACGTCAGTGAATCTGGGCTTCAAGACTACCTGGAACCCAGTCCCCAAAAATTCAAACCACTATCCACTCTTGACCCACCTCCTCTTCCCCAGAACCACTCCATACAAATTTTTGAGCAATTCATAACCACTAGTTTGGCTTCTCCCAGTTTTCTGAAGTCCTTGACGAATACCAGCAATCTCTTCCCAGCTCAAAACCCGTGCCAGAAAACAACTCTCAACTAACCCAGACCTTATCATTCTACCTGCAGACGAGGGCTCAACCACAGTAGTGATGAATCATAGTGACTATGTGGCTGAAGTCCTTCTTCAATTATCAGATGCTAACACTTACTGCCGCCTCGCTGAAGATCCCACACCAGCTGTCAACAAAAATATACAGGAATATGTATAGTTCAATGGGCCCCTCCAAGGTCTCACCACACAGTCAATCTCTCTTCCTACTCCTCAAAATCCAAGTACACCTACACTTTACCTCCTACCCAAAATTCATTAGCCTGGCAATCCTGGACATCCCATTGTTGTGGCGTATGGATCTCCTACAGAACGAGTCTTTGCATTGGTGGACCAGTACCTGCAACCTACAATCTACAATCTCTCAGCTCCCCTCCCACATAAAGGACACACAACACTTCCTTTTCCGTCTATCCAGTATGCTCACGCCATTTCCTCCCAACTCCATCCTGGTAACCATTGATGTCACATCACTGTACACACACATCCCACATTGCCATGGCCTTAGTGCCATGCAACATTTTCTGGATAAGTGCCCTCCAAACAGCCACCCCAGCACATCTTTCCTCACCACATTGGCTGAGATGATACTCAACAACAACTCCTTTGAAGACAATATCAACCACCAAACCAGTGGCACTGCCAAGGACACTCGCATGGCCCCCTCTGATGCTAATCTTCTGTTCATGGGCCGCCTGGAACAGATGTTTTTGGAGAACATCCCCCTCAAACCCCTCTTGTGGCTTAGGTTCATAGATGACATTTTTAAGATCTGGACATATGGAGAAAACACCATTCTAAATTTTCTGGACAATTTAAATACATTTAATAACTCACTGAATTTCACATGGACCTACTCCCACACCCATGCCACATTTTTGGATGTGGACCTATCCCTCTCCTATGGCCACCACAGCACCTCAGTTCACACCAAACCTACCAACTCACAGCAGTACCTCCATTTCGACAGTTGCCATCCATATCACACAAAACATTCCCTCCCCTACAGTCTCTTGGCATTTGAGGCAATTGTACATGTTCCAACCATAAATCCCTAATGGAGTACTCAAACAATATATCACAAGCATTGGTATGCCGAAACTATCCCCCAGCTTTGGTTCACAAGCAACTTTCATGAGCCACAATGCATCCTGCTCAACCTATTGACAACTCCAAATCCCCCAGTAACCAACCACAGTCCAGTCCTGGTTTCCACAATATTCCCTGGCCTTGAATCCATCAACAGAATCCTTCAGCATGTTTACGATTTGCTACTAACCTGCCCAGAAATGAAATCCTTTCTTCCAAAAATCCTCCCTCACCCTCCCAGAACTTGTTTCAGCAGACCTCCCAACCTCAGCCAACTCCTAGTCCACAAACACAGTCTTCCTCGCCCCATCATACAGCCCCAAGGATTTTTCCAATGCAATAGACCCTGCTGCAAGGTATGACTGTTGGTCTCTAAGTCTAGGTATAAAATATTCATTTATCATGCAGTGATAAAGAGTCACCATCAACAGTTATAGTCGCCCCACGGGAATTTTGGAAGAAAAGCAGTCTGATTATTCTGTTGGTGGACACGACTGCCCAAACGTTTACTTTCAGGCTATGCAAAGATTGCTGTTGTTTCCATCTTGGGTTTTGTCCTTTCAATACCCAGTAGCTTCGTCGCTGACCAAACTGAATTTACAGTTCGAAATCAGCTCAACATATTTCCACAGAAACGTTGCGCAGTTTGTAATCACTTTGTTTAAGAGCCTGCACCATTTGAATCTTAAAACGGCGCAGTTTGATATCCATGCTTAATATTCGGTGCATCGCCTTTTTTTGGCAGCTCCAGCATACAGACTGGTGTGGATTTTTCGTACACTGCTTTCAACATGTTCAACGTTTTCTTCAGCCTTGATGTTTGGTTGCAACCTGGAAGTGAGATGTGAATCTGTTGACTCTGTTGTATGAAACTTCTGTACTCATTTTTTAATTAAGTTTTCACTCAGCATGTCACTTAATCAACGAATACTGAAGTGTGAATAAAACTTTCGATAGACAATCATACATGAATCATTGACTTTAAAGCAAGTCTCAACTGCGAACATGTGTTCTTTACCGGTCCACTGTGACATTGCGACTAACAATCTGCATGAATGCAGCATTAAACAATATCGCCTCCATTCTTCTCCGCATAACGGTTGTAGAAATATTCAAATTTTAAATCTGAACTCTGAAACAGGCCACCCTGTATTTATTTTGGATGAAAGAAAAATACACGAAACTAGTGAACGAAATGTAGCAGAGAGCAGTTAGCCACAGAGCACAAACCATACTGCAACAAAGATATTATTTAGTTACTAGCTGCCCCGACAGACTTCTTTCTGTCAAAAGTTATTGACCTGTCGTATTCCAATAGAAAAAATAAATAAATAAAACATATTTCAGAGTGATCACTTTATTTATTGATTTCATGTCTCAATACTAAACAAGGATTACTTACAAAAATAAGTTTTCTATTTCGTACACTACAAGACGTTAGTAATATTGTGGTGATATTTTTATTGTAATGCTTTATGGTACACAATATTTTTTGTTTGATTAACTGGCGCATCAATCAATAAAGCTGACTGTTTTCCAACAATGGGAGCAGTCAACATACAACTGTTCATGAGAGAAGCATGGGATTTCAAGATTAATGCCAAAAACACTCAACGACTGACTATGTGATTTATTTATGGTCATAGCGAAAGCAAGCCACACTGAAAATTGCAGTCGTTTAAATTCAAATGGCTCATCAGTTAGTATCATTGGGATGCGGGGTATCAACAAATCTTCTCCCTTATATTTTCCCTTTGGAATGGTTGCATCAATCACATTATTCAGTAATTTTTTCACTGCATGCCATGTGCCATTACAAAGACGTGGTTGGTTGATATTTCGCAACATTATGACCACTGATCCTACTTTTAATTGAAGATTATGATGTGGCAATCCAGGCAAATCCACTGAGTTCAAAAATTCTGGTGGATAGTTGATGACATCATTTTGGTTAGTTGTGGAATCAACTGATTTGTATGTCATTAATTCACTGGCAATTCCATTTTGAATCTTGAAATTTATTTAATTTACATCCGTGTTTTTGGCAGCTAATATAGTTCGTTTGCTCAACTACATATGATCTCTGTAATTTTGAGGAACGGTTGGGAACACCTTTTGTATGAGCTTGGTTTTTGATTCAGTAAACTGACAAAAATTGACAGGAAATGTAATGCAGTCAGTCAAAACGTCTACAGGGATTTTTCCATTACCAATGTCAATGAGTTGTTTTGAAAACATTTCTCCAGATCGATCATTTTGGAATTCGACACACATATTCTTGCTTAAATTTAGTATCTTAACGTTTTTCCACAAAATGGAGGACTTTAAACTTGCATTGAGTTCATCTGCTGACGTTGACCGTGGAATCACTGGTAATGTTAGACGAAAATCTCCTGCTAACAAAATCATCACTCCACCAAATTGGTTTTGATTGTTTCGCAGGTCTTGCATAGTTCTGTCTAATGACTCCAAAGACTTTACGTGCCATTGTGCTTTCACCCCCATACTATCAATCTACATTGCTGCAAAACCTTTGCCATTGCAGAATTCTTCAAAATGTTGCAGGTCGGAGTTTTGTTGCTTTGAATATTCAACGGCAATTTTAGCACTGAATGGGCTGTTTGACTGCCTTCCAACAATGTGGCTGCAATACCAGATGAAGCAAGTGCAAGTGCAATTTCATTGCGTGAGCAAATTGTTGCTAAAATCAATGAAACCAAAAAAGTCTTTCCTGTACCACCTGGAGTGTCCGAAAAGTAATTCCCTCCAGTTCCATCATTTACAACTGACATAAGTGTATTAAAGACATACTTTTGTCATTGGTTCAACAGCGGAACATTTATTCAAGCTGATTCACTTAAAGCATCGAGATCGTACAGTTTTTCACGTTGCAACTCTTGATTAAAAGTGTCATGTATTGAAAGATTAGGCGCGACCATTCCTAATTGAGATAATACTTTGTTTGACAACATCAAGCACATGTCTTCAATTGATATCAATGCCTTGTAAATTTATGTGAATTGTAAATGTAGATGTCATGTTCTATTGCACATTTGATGCAAGATATTGTCACACATATCATCTTTGTATTTGATTGGTTTTGACGGGAAGCATGTTGATATAATTATAGAAAACAATGTTTGTATTTGATGAGCTTCATTTACAGCATCATTTTAAGTTTGATCCCAATGAGCATCATTTCTAACAGTTGCAAACACTGACAGGCTTCTCTGTAAGAGCCCCATAATTCACCATTAACAGTTTATAAAAGTTGGAATGATGTAGGGCCTCAAACATTGACTAATAGTAATTGCAAATAAAAATACTCATCATTGCCTGGATAGATTGAATAAATTTGACCAATTACATGGGTGGAATATACATTGGGGTAACCTGGAACTGGTTTTCCGTGTTACCATCACTGAAATTTTTTGAGGATTGATTCCAAGTACAATATTTTGGTATTTCTGAGTATAGCAGTGTTCAGGCGAAATCATCATTGACACATATAAAAAAAAACTGGTCAAGGTTGTAGACAGTGGTTGAATAGCTTATTGTAATACATTCTGTCTTGTAAAATATACTCTTCAATCCAATTTGCTGTGCCCGTGTCTTATAGGTGGCATTGGTCTAAATGTAAACACACTGAACAAATAAACACACACTTGGTTTTCGAAAAAAGTTAAAATTTAAAAACAACCAAGAAAAACGCAATGCACAGTGGAAGTAATGATGACGTACGTCAGTAATATTATTTTCGTTGATCACACACAAGTCTATTTTCTTCGAACTTTATTTTGGGCAGGCATAGATTAATATCCATACAGCCAAATCAATTTGAAGGCATACCAAAGATAATCCAAACTTGCCTTTGTTTTGTTTTAATTGACTGGTTTGTATGGGAAAAGAAAATGTTTTACTATTTTCCTCACAATTTTTACATTTTCTCTCTCCATAATAACCTTTCTTGTGCCTTTAACGAAAACATAAAAAAAAAGCCGAATTGGTTGAGCCGTTCGAGTTTTGCACTTAGCAATACATTTGGCGATTCATTTTTATTTATATAGATTGAAGTAATTTTAATTTAATGAATACAAACAAATCATATTTTAACATCCCATCTATGGAGTTCTGAAGAGATTGTGGTCTCCAGAAAACTTTGACAGCTCTAACCGCAAAACAGGTATCTAGATTGTTGGAATTGTATCAGATGGATTGGATTGGTAACAATGCAGTAATAAACTACCAAGAGGACTGAGACAGTATGAAGATACTGAAGGGGCAATTGAAACCTACTAGGTCCAGAACAGATTCTACGAGATATTTCAAGAAATACTATCTACAATTTGGTTACTTCAATTTGAGAGGTACTGATATTAAAATTAGAGGAAGAAAAAATAATGTCGATGAGACCAAAGATGCATTTCTCTGCAAATAGAATAGCTATTGTATATCTATATTTAAGCTCAGGCAGTATAAAGATTATGGATCTTTCCATTTCTGGTGGTACAGTAGAACTCCAATTATCCGAAGCAATTGGGACCGGACCCCATTCAGATAATCAAAAATTCTGATAACTGGATTTTTTCTGAAACTGGGTTTATTTTTATTAATTACTTTAACTGAAAATGAGAGAAAAATATTTGTAAAGAAAAACAGCTTTTTAATTAATTAAATAAAAATGAAATACTTTAACATGTTAAGGCAAAAGTTGAGACATAAAATCTTTCTGGAGCTGCTAAAATTATTTTTTCTTGTGAAATGGAAATATTATGGTTTTGAATTGAATCGAGCTTATTCTTTATCTCCTGTACTGCAGTGCCTTGGGTATGTGTAATCTGTGTTAATTTGTTCACTTCTGCTCCTATGTCTTGTACTGTAACGGTTATTTCAGTTTGCAAACTGTGAAATTCAGATTTAATTTCTCGTGTTTGCAGTTGCAAAGTCTCCTGACATTCCCTAATTTGTTCATCATATGTCCTACAGACTTTCTGTAAACCTGAATTCATTTCCTGTTCTAGTTGCGAGTGGACATTATCACACAGGGAAATGTGGGTGGTAATTTTGTCATCAAGGGTGGAAATGTTTTGAGACCATTTAGCTTCTACACCCTTAATACTCTGTGAGAGGGTGTATGATTGTTGATTTATTTTTTCCTCAAAGTAACCTAACTTCTTGTTTATGTCTTGCATGATAACCTGAGATTGGGATAATTTATTATTCAATTTTTCCTCAAAGGTGTTTTGTAATTCCAAAATCTGTGCATTTTGACTATCTTTTAATTCCAAAATTTGACTATTTTTGAAGTTTGGTCCTTTATCTGTCCAGTGAAACTGTCTTTTAGGTCCTTCACCTGTGCAATCAATAGGACAAGGAGCTCATCTGTGGAAGGTTTGGTGGTATGTGTGCTGATACAGGGTGTTCGTTCAAGCCTTTCATTTGGCTGAGATTGATTAGAAAACCCCAGAAAATCTTCTCCAGGAGTGGATGTAGAAAATTGAGTCACGTTGAAAGAATCCCTATCCGGACTATTCAGCATAATACTGTTGGTGGGAAGGTTTATATCTGACATTGTGTTAGTAGGAAGATTGGATTCTGTATGTGAGTTAACCTCTTTTACCGGCGATAATTCACCAGTTAATCCTCTCTCCATGTTGAAGAACCAGAGAGACAGGTAGATTAATATTCAGGAACTGAGAAAAGTTGCTGCGAAAAAATAAATAAGTAATTCTCGTAATTACAACAGGAAGATTATAAGAAGAAAGTACGATCTTAGTAAGAGAGTTGCCCACTATTTGATAAATAGTACCGTTTGAATAAGGCACGCGAGTGTTCAGTATAATTAAAACATACCAAAAGAGCAAGAAATGAAATGATTTAACAAGTTCTATTCAACTCCAAAGTTAGTAAATATTCCGACTTCAAAAGTTCGTAACCATGAAATAACTACAAAGCTTCACTTTTGGAAGGTATTTTATAGTCATTTACGTCAGGACGCTCCACTGGTAACGCCTAATAAACATATACTTAACTTAAATGAAAGATTCGTAAACAAATCTCGCCAACCGCAGACAGATGATTACTCCAAAGACTGTAGCTTCGTCGTGTCTGTTATCCGCGACCAGATGTTCGTCGTACATATGCTCCAACAGCCAGAGATGAAAATAATTACATCAGTCGTTCTCGTCGTCGTAAATTCCAGCGATTCTTCTCGCGGCGTTGTCGAATCTTTGTCGTAACTGTTAAATGCTTTTCCTTCCGTAGCCAAGTTGCTTTGGTTGATACACTTTTTTCACTGCCATGTTATAATTATAAATAACTCAGTTCTACGCTTTTAACAGATTAACATTTATTGTTCCCAATTCTTATTCTTCTAGGAACTACATCGGTCTTAAAGTATCCGAAGAATGCAAAGTTCTTAAGCAGTGAACTGGTAACAAAGCAACCGTTCGGTATGTACGTCGCTAACCTCTAGCTATCTCTTGATTTTCTTATTGCCATGGCAACTTACATTTCCTTGCTATAGGAGTAAATATATCATTTTTTGTTTAATTTCATGGCACAAAAATATGATTTTCTTATGAAATTATTCTGTTCTGTCACAGTACGTACTGTCATTGCCTGCTGAACATCTCGGTCAAAGTAAACCGTTTGACTGAATTCATCCGTTTACGGGCATCCAAGTCGCGCACCCGCTTGACAGTGGGAAGTTGCATGTGGTCACACTCAGGCTGATGCTCTGCCCACATCAACACAGTTTCAAGGCCGGCAAATGCTTGACTAGCTGATGGTCCCGTGTCTGCTTCAAGTTTGACGTTGTCATCTTTTTCCTCAACACTTTCTTCTCTCACACTTTCAATAAGTTCATCATCATTTAGAATTTCATACCCAGGGTCTGACAAATCACACCACCCACTCTCCTATATCTTCAGCACTAACTTCTGAACATCCAGGAATTTTCAAAAGAATGTTTCTGAATTCCTCAAGTGACACATCATAACCATCTTCGCCTGTCGCTTCCCTTTCCTTTTCTAGAGCTTCTTTTTCCTTTTCCTTCTATTCTTCAGTTGGTATGCCTTTCAACTTGTTCCACGTACATCTTAATGTGACTGCCTTAACCAAGCTCCAAGCTTACGACACCATGTAAGCACAATCTTTCAAATTTATTTTTTGTGGTTAGCCAACACAGCTTCTTCGTCCTCCACCAAAAGTTTCCCTAAAAGTTGCCTTCTGTACTGTCGTTTCATTGTTTCGATAACAGACTGGTCCATTTGTTGCAACAAGCTTGTGACGTTTAGCGGTAAAAATATTGTTTTAAACTGGCCATTCCCTCTTTCCAACAATTCTTCAGTGTGATGAGAAGATGCATTATCAACAACCAAAAGCACTATACTGCCTTCTTTTCCAAGAGATTTTTTGGTGCTTTTTCACTTCAGGGATGAAAATTTCGTCATACCACTCTGTAAACAATGCTGCAGTCATCCAAGCATTGGGTTGGTTTTTATAAAAGAAGGGAAGCTTTTTCACATTTTTAAATGCTCTTGGGCTTTTTGACTTCCTTATCAACAGAAGGGGCATTTTATGGCTTCCCGTAGAGTTCGCACAGTTAAGCACCATAACATGGTCTTTGCTAACTTTATGTCCTCAAGCACTACACTCTCTTTTAGATGCTGAAAAGGTTTTAGGCAGAGCTTTTCAAACAACATCGGTTTCATAGGTGTTGTACAAAAACTCAGGATTGTAGAAGTCTGCTACAACTTTAAATTTGTCAATAAAATATTCTGCAGCTTTGAAGTCTGCCGATAACTTCTCGCCACTTAAATCTAATTCACAGACACCATGCCTGGACTTAAAGTTTCTTAGCAAGCCATTACTTGTTTTAAAGGATGAACAACCAAGCTTCTGAGCTAAGATTTTAGCCTTTTCACAAAGAATCAGACCCGAAATTGGGATTCCAATATATGTTGCTGCAAAAATTACTTGAAAATGGTATCTTTTAAATCTCTGTTTGTTGCTGCCTTCATTGATTTTCTTGAAGAACTTCCACCTTCATTTTCAAACACTGACAAGAAGTTTAAAAGTGTAGGTTTGCTCCTTTTAATGTCTGAAATTGTCGATTGTCCAACACCGTACATCTCAGCCAACTGTTTAACGTAACTCCTTAATCTGATTACTCTATAACTTTTACTTTATCTGCTAATGATAACACAACATGTTTTCTTTTAGAAGCCATGGTGAATGACGAAACGCACTCACAAACAAAACAACGCTCCGTCGCGGGAGAATACAGTCACAGTAGCAGGTCAACAACACACTGACTGACTAATCCAGAGACAATATAATAGACTAATCAAAGGGCCGCGCCGGCCACCTGGCGAAGACAACAATGTGGTTGGCCGACAATCAAAGCGGCGACACTCGGGAGGCACCATAGTTTTAGCCCCGGCTGGGAAAATTCTTAGATCCACCATTGGGAAGGACAATAGCGCATAGGCAGAACCAATATTTTGCGAATCGCAGCACATTTCCGACTTAATTAAAAAAGCGATTCGGATAGTCGGAGTTCGGATAATTGGAGTTTTACTGTAGCTACTCCACGATTCATCAATTTGATGTCATTTACTTGTGTCTGACCCTGCTGAATAGAATAATTTTGCAATATTTTATAGCAGATTAAAATCTAAATTTGAAATAAATGAAAGGGATTCAGGTTACTATAAACTTTATTCTAAAATATTAAGAAATTTAATCAGGAAGTCCAAGAACATGTATATAATATGAAAAAGGATGTTCTGTAAATAACTCAAATACATTAAAATGAAACAAAACAGATTTATGCATTATGAAGGAGAATATTTTACTGAAATTTTATTTCACTTTTAGAGAAATAAGGTATAGGAAAAAAAATCTGCAGATGGTGGCCTGAAAGTTCTTCAGCCTGTTTTCACAAATAGATTTGTGAAAATGTCACTAGTAACAGTCTCAGGGATAAACAAATTCGTGAAACAATTACAACCTAAAAATTCTTATAGCTATAACACTAGCTGTTACCCGCTACTTAATGTGGGCATTAGAGATGGTCCAAAGAAGAGCCGCCCAATTCGTGACAGGTATATATAGTTGGAGGGAAAGCATAAGTGCGATGATGAAGGAGTTAGGTTGGGAAGACCTGGAGCACCGAAGGCATTGCTCTCAACAGAAGCTAGTTGAAAAATTCTCGACTGGCGTATTTCGGAATGACAGTAGACAAATATTGCTACCAGCAACATTCATATCTCAGAATGACTGCGAAAATAAGATAAGAGAAATCAGGGCCAGAACCTGATTCATCTTTGTACTCATTTTTTCCACGAGTGATAGGGAGTGGAATAGAAAGGATTTACCGGGTGACTAAACATAAAATCCGACAGGAGTAGCTTTTGATAAAGTACTCTGGCCATGCTGATCTGGGTTTTCCATGGTTTCCCCAGATCGCTCCAGGCGAATGCTGGGATGATTCCTCACAATAGCCCATGGGCGCCTCCTGCCATATCCCGTATATCCCTTCAAAACCATTACCTTCCCGGATAGGTGCAATGCACCCTCCACCACACTCATTTAGTGAATCACGGAGTAATAGAATACATGAAAATAACAAACCCAGCATTGACATGTTGAGCATCACAGCAAGAGATAATTCAGTTACAAAAATCATTATTTTTATGCTTAAAATACTCACCTGTCGGCAGATAGGGCACTCTTTTAATTTAGTACTGCATCCATTGCAAAAGTTATGACCTTCTTGACACATTACTATATTGTCAAACATAAATTCAAAGCAAACAGGACATTCTAGTTCTTCCATAATCTCACGATTTGAAGATGATCCACGATCAGTTTTAACATCTTCCAATGATAAGTTTGCTATCTCCATTTAAAATGCTGTAAGGAAAAGGAAAAAAAAAGTTTTCATCACAAATATCAACTCATTATATGTAGTTTCCAATCACTTTAAAGGTCACAAAAGATTAAATTCTGCTGCACAAAACCATTCTGCAACTACATAAAAAAAATGTAAAATATAACAGAAAATAATTAATTCTGACATGCTTTTGAATGAGAAAAGGTAATTATAATGGGGTAACAAAATAAATAATAGTAAAATATGAATGTGAATTTGTTGAAAACATGGAGACTCCATTATTAATAAAACTCAAACATTAACAATATTTTGTTTTTACTTATGGCTTTACGCATCATCAACGTCAAGGTCATTAGAGGCGGGATGGGACTGGGGACAAGGAATGGGAAGGAATTCGGCCATGGCCTTTTGAAGGAAGCATCCCGGCATTCACCTGGAGTGATTTGGGGAAACCATGGAAAACCCAAATCTGGATACCCGGACAGGGATTCGAATCGCCGTCCTCCCGAATGCGAGGCCAGAGCGCTTACCGCTCACCCACCATGCTCGGTAACAATAAATTTAATCAAATCACCTTCCACATATGAATATTATACCTGAAAAATATTTAGCTTCAGTATTTCCGTATTTTATGAATATTTGCTGCCATGTTATCTGAAACAAGCATTGGTTTTTTTAATGTAGGTTGCTAATCAGCATCTTTTGTTTCACAGGCAAATAAATCTTAATCATAAGTTTTTTTTTTTTTTTTTTTTTTTTTTTTTTTTTTTTTTTTTTTTTTTTTTTTTTTTGTAACAAGCCATCTTTCTCCCTTCATACTTAACCAAAATTAGAAAAACAAGGTATCATTTTAATCATTAAGTTCCCCGCTTTCGTAACATCATTAATTAAAATAGGAATTTTTCGAAATTATGAACTACCACGGTCAAAGTCAAGCTTCCAGGCTTTGCTGTGTCCAGAAGGAGCAATCACATTACTGCTAGATAGTAGCATCATATTTTATATATATATATAATAACAATGAAACAGAGACGCTAATTAGCGGAAATGAATCAAATTAGGATAGGGAAATGAGCCACCACTTACCTTTAGATGATGGATGTGGGGCGCGAACACACAGAAAAGACACTAACACAAATAATAAAGAAATTTTCGGAAAAAAACCCTTCGTCAACGAGAGAACATTATGAGAGGTGAGAGCAGCCGGAGATTGCCTCACAGAAATACCGCCGGTCGAGAAAATGGTGGGGGTAAATTCAAACATCGGAAAAGTAAAGGGGCAGGGAATCAGAGCTAATACCCGAGCAAAAATAAATATCCAAACTAATTTCTGGTTGGTGGGAAGATCAAAATATAATTAGAACTAAATATATATTGAAAAAATATATAAAATATTATACAAATAAAAATAATAATAATAATAATATTTATGAAGCAAACATCGCCTCAGGCACGGCCAACTAGTTGGCCGTGCGCCTCAGGTTAGTGGTGGTTCAATATAGGTAATAGAAAGGAGAGGGGAGGGGGGAGGGGGGAGAAAGGTTCAACATCTGTAGTACTAATAATAATGACCGGGTATTATATTAAGTTGAGACCAGGTGGTTGCCTTCCTTCTTTTCTTTCTCTTCCTTTTTGTTTGTTTCCCGTTTTATTTTTCGCCGTTTCATAGTAAAATACGAATTTGCGTACATAACCTCACATCCTATATCAAACCATTGTTATCGACGACGGCATATTCTACTCTCCGCGCACCGATACCTACCGTTCCTACAGTGTTTCCATCTTATTACTGCGTAACTTCTACTGATAATCATTTCATTCATTCAAATTCTACATATATATGTTTTTATATTAGCCTCCCATTTCCACTTTAGCTACGGAATTTTCCACGGCGCGCACGCAAATACCTAAATTGTTACATACATTTTGAGCGTCCTTTGAATATCTTATTACTGTCCCTTCAAGTTTTTACCGCTCTCGCTTTTATCGGCGTGCTTGGTACCTGTAGATGCTATTGATAGGTGGGATTATACTAGGCATGGCCTACACCTCAATAGTAGAGGGAAGGGGGTTCTTTCAGATCTCATAGCAAAACAATTAATTGGGGCCACAAATTCACATGAAAAGATATCTGTTGTTAATGGTGTTAGGGCAGCTCCTTTTTTAGATTAGGATCAAGTATTAGGCAGAGATTTTTAAGAGAAATTAGTTTAAACAATAATGAGTTTTCAGATACCGAAACTAAAAATTGTGTAGGGATTAATTTACTACATCAGAATATCAGAGGGTTAACAAATAAAGTGGATGAATTGCTAGTCCACATAAATGTATTAAATGATATCAGTAGAATTGATGTTTTATGCTTGTCTGAACACCATATAACTGCAGGAATAGGTATGTCATATGTAACTGATTTTAATTTAGCTTCTCATTATTGTAGAACGAACTTGGAGAAAGGAGGAGTTGTCACTTATGTTAGAAATGGTTATAGTTTTGAGGATATAAGTATTAGCAAATATTGTGTTGACCAACATTTTGAAGCCTGTGCTACACAGCTAAGATTCAATAATGAAATTTTCATAATAGTAACAGTATATAGAGCACCATCGGGAAACTTTTCTCTTTTTATGAACCAGTTTGAACTCTTATTAACATTTTTAAGCAGAAAAGAAGTCAACATAGTAGTATGTGGTGATTTTAATGTAGATTTTCTAAATAACTTACCCTGTAAAGTCATGTTAGAATCATTAGTCAGTTCATTCAATTTAACTCAGGTAGTTAATTTTCCAACTAGAATAATGAATAATAGTCACTCGGCTATAGACAATGTTTTCCTAGATACCTCAAAATTCAGTTATACCATCAAGCCATCCATCAATGGACTTTCGGATCACGATGCCCAGTTATTAACCATCAACACTTCAATAGGAACTAGCACTAAGAGTAATGTCTTTAAACTTCAGCGTGTAATAAATGATGAGTCAGTTACTTGTTTTAGAAAGTGCCTGAATGCCACAAACTGGGAACAGGTATACAGTGCTCAAGGTATGGATGAAAAATACAACATTTTTAGTGACATTGTATTAAATTTCTTTGAAAGTTGCTTCCCCTTGAAAAAGTGTAATGCTTCTCAAAAAGAACAAAAGCCTTGGATAACTATTGGCATTAGAACATCATGCATTAATAAAAGGAAGTTGTATATTGCCTCTAGGAACAGTGAGAATGCTAATGTTAAAACACATTACAAACAGTACTGCAAAATACTGAAAAAGGTTATTAAAGAATCTAAAAGTATGTACTACAAACATAAAATTCATGATTCTGAAAATAAAATTAAAACAATATGGGACATTGTAAAAAAGGAAACAGGAAAGAGTAATCAAACAAGTAATGATATTTTTGTCAAAGAAAATTCAGTAGATTCTAATTTCTCAATTGCTGATAATTTTAATAAACATTTTTTATCTGTTGCTGATAAGTTGACTGCTAATAGCTCAGTGACACACAGTATGGATTTTGTCAAAAAAGGCTTCCAAGAAAAATTTAACTCTATGTCTATAAAATTAGCTACTCCAGAAGAAATAAGAAAAATTATCAAATCCCTTAAGAGCAAATACTCAAGTGGTTATGATGGGATTTCCAGCAGATTAATTAAATTGTGCTCCACAGAATTAAGTAATATACTAAGTTATCTACTCAATATATCTCTACTTGAGGGGACTTTTCCAGAAAGGCTTAAGTATGCTGTAGTTAAACCACTCTATAAAAAGGGAGATAAGGCAGCCGTATCGAATTACCGACCAATTTCATTACTAACAGCGTTCTCCAAAGTTTTTGAGAAAGCAATGTACAATAGAGTTTATGAACATCTAAAAATAATAATATTCTAACTAAATCACAATTTGGTTTTCAAAAGGGTCATTCAACAGAACAAGCTATATTTGCATTCACTGACAATATTTTAGAAGGAATAAATGATAAATTAATTCCCGTGGGAATTTTTTGTGACTTATCTAAAGCATTTGACTGTGTAGATCATAAAATTCTGATACAGAAACTTAAGTATTATGGTATAGATGGCATTGTTAATAAATGGCTTAGTTCTTACCTTCTAAATAGAAAACAGAAAGTGTCAATGGAGAATTTTAAGGCTGCTTTAAGAGGTCCACTGTTTTCTGAGTGGAAATTAATCAGTTGTGGAGTACCTCAGGGTTCTATATTGGGGCCACTATTGTTTTTAATATATATAAATGATCTACCCTGTGTTTCATCTAAAAACTCAAAATTTGTCCAATTTGCAGATGACACAAACATAGGAATCAAAAACACTCCAGATTTATCTACAGAATATATTTCAAATTATGTCTTTGAACTGATTAATAAATGGTTTACAGCTAATGGCTTGTCTTTAAACTTTGATAAAACTCAGTATATGCAATTCAGTACATCACACAGAGTAACACCTGACATAGACATAAAATTTGCAGGCCAGTCCATTCAAGAGGTAGATAGTGTGAAATTTCTAGGTTTGTGTATTGATCATAATTTAAATTGGAAAGTACATGTTTCTGACTTACTAAAGCGATTGGGAGCAGCCACGTTTGCAATTCGTACAATTTCAGCTTTAGGTGATCTCCGTATGAGGCAGCTAGTTTATTTTGCTTATTTTCACACCTTATTGTCATATGGAATAATATTCTGGGGCAATTCTACCCATAGAGATAAAGTGTTCAGAGCCCAAAAGCGTGTAATAAGAATAATGTGTGGGGTTAGCAATAGAACTTCATGTAGAGAGCTGTTCAAGAAGTTAGGGATTTTAACATTAGCATCTGAATATATATACACATTAATGTCCTTTGTAGTCACAAATTATACTTTGTTTGAAACAAATAGTAAAATACACAATTACGGCACTAGAAATAAAAATGATCTTCACAAGACTTACAAGTCATTGTCATTTGTTCAAAAAGGGGTCCGATATTCAGGGATACATATCTTCAATATGCTCCCAACACATATTAAATGTTTAGTAGATGATAAGAATAAATTCAGAAAAAAATTGAAAGAATTTTTAATTGACAACTCCTTCTACTCTGTCGAAGAATTTATTTCTAAGGTCTCTTAAAAATAACTGCCAGTATCTTGTGTAAATATAGTTCAAATAATTAATTTACCATGTATGCTATGACTGTACATCTCCTGGTGTATGTATTTAGTTTGTTATGTAATTGTTTATAGTACCATATATGTTACGACTGTACATCTTGTGGTGTATGTATTATTTTGTTAATTTTTTTTCTTTTTTTTTAATGTACCATATATCCTATGACTGTACATCTTCTGGTGTATGTATTATTTTGTAATGGAAGTGTTTAATGTACCATGTATACTATGACTGTACATCTAGTGGTGTAATTATTATTTTGTTATGCAACTGTTTATCTGTAAATTGACAACTTTCCACATCCCACAGAGCCAGTCTCTTACATTGGGATCAATGGAAAATGAATGTATTGTATTGTATTGTATTGTAAAGCTCTTTGTTAATCATGAACCCACATTTGAAGTCACTTTAATTTTTTTTTTTCCCGTGTTTGTTGATCATCTTATTACAATTCAAACCTCATTTCAGACAACGAACCCAATTTGCATTCTTCAAAATAAACATTTCTGGCTTTCAATATGCCTCCACTGACATCACTATATAGGCCACTTGTTGATAAATACATACATAGCTACAGATACCATGCTTTTCAGCTCACCAAATTTCAATCACATATCCTTTTTTTAAAAGCATGTCTGTCCTTCAACATACCTCCAAATGGTCTTACAATCAAACTGCCAATATTTGGTTGTCCCCACAAACTCGCCCTGCCCTACATGCCTTTTGCTACCAACAGTCTTTGGCCCTTACTCACCTTGTTCTGCAACAATATACCATTCTGGCTAACCTACATTCTGGAAACCTCATATCCCTACACAAAATACTCATGTTATCATTCCCACAAGTAATTACAGTTTTGCAGCATAATTTACAGCAAGCAGTTAACTCCAGCAGTATGCATGCCCAGAAACATTTACATAAGTTATCCAAATTGCTGAAGTCCCATCTTGCACTAGGGCAGTTTCTTCCACACCAACCAATGGTCTACCAATCAAAATCACAGCCTCCTTTGATTTCCTCAAAACCCTCCATTGCCCAGCTCCTAAACATACCTCAATCTCCCCCTTTAAAACCTGCACCTCGCTCTCTGCACCAAAGCCATACTCCCAAGCCTAAACTGTCAGTTATAAACCTATCCTCATCACCATTATCTGTACTCTCCAAAGGACTCACCTTCTCACCCACCCCCACATTTGACCATTCCAAACTAGTCCGTAACTCTCTATCGTTCTGCCGTACACTCTGCTGGTGGTATCACTTTGCCACTCATAGCAGTGAACAGGGATATCAGGACAACCAAGAACCAAGTCTAGAGAAATTCAAACCATCATCCACACTTGACCCTCCACCTCTTCCCCAGAACCATCCCCTCCAAATTTTTGAAGATTTCCTTTCCACCAGTTTGGCATCTCCCACTTTCCTTAAATCTTTAGCAAACACCGATAATCTTAGCCCAGCTGAAACCCGTGCCAGAAAACAACTCTCCAGCAATTCAGATCTCATTATCCTTCCAGCTGACAAGGGCTCAACCACTGTAGTCATGAACAGGAATGACTATGTGGCTGAAGCTCTTCGTCAGCTATCAGACACCAAAACCTAATGCTGCCTATCGGAAGATCCAACTCCTGCTGTCAACAAAAAAATACAAGAATATGTACAGTTTAGTGGACCTCTCCAAGGTCTCACCCCACAATCCATTTCGCTTCTCACTCTTCAAAATCTACGTACACCCACCCTTTATCTATTGCCCAAAATCCATAAACCTGGCAATCCAGGACGCCCTATCGTTGCAGCCTACGGATCGCCAACTGAGCGCATCTCTGCCTTGGTTGACCAGTACCTACAGCCCATTGTTAATCAGCTCCCTTCTCATATAAAGGACACCCAGCACTTTCTCTTCCGGCTTTCTACCTTACCCACACCTCTTCCTTCCGACTCAATACTAGTTACCATTGACGTCATGTCCTTGTATACAAAAATTCCACACTGGCATGGCCTCAGGGCCATGGAACACTTTCTGGACCAGCGCCCTCCCAACAGCCTTCCTATGACATCCTTCTTAATCAAATTAGCCCACCTTATCCTGAATAACAACTACTTCTCCTTGAAGGCAACATCTATCACCAAACTTGCGGAACTGCCATGGGCACCCGCATGGCCTCCTCTTATGCTAATCTGTTCATGGGCCGGCTGGAACAGATATTTCTGGAGGAAGTCATTCTCAAACCCCTCATTTGGCTTCGTTTCATTGATGACATATTTATGATTTGGACGCATGGAGAAAATGAACTGCTAAATTTCCTGAACCATCTCAATAACTTTAGCATGCTGAAATTCACTTGGTCCTACTCCCACACCCAGGCCACATTCTTGGATGTGGATTTGTCCCTATCCAATGGCTATTTCAACTCTTCAGTTCACATCAAACCAACCAATCTTCAACAGTATCTCCATTTCGACAGTTGCCACCCATACCATACCAAACGTTCTCTCCCCTACAGTCTTGGCATTCGAGGTAGTCGCATATGCTCCAACCAACAGTCCCTCATGAATTATTCAAAGAGTATTTCAGAAGCATTAATATCTCGCAACTACCCTCCAGCTTTGGTTAACAAACAGCTTTCACGTGCTACATCACAACTGAATCAGCCAATCAATCATCCCAGACCCACAAAAACCAACCACAACCAAGTCTTGGTCACACAGTACTACCCAGGCCTCGAATCCATCAACAGAATCCTCCGGCAGGGCTATGATTTCTTACAAACATGCCCTGAAATGAGATCCATTCTTCCTAAAATCCTCCTTGCCCCTCATAGAACTTGTTTCAGCAGACCTCCTAACCTCAACGAACTTTTAGTCCACAAACACAGTCTTCCTCTTCCTAACAGTCAGCCCCAAGGCTCTTTCCCATGTAATAGACCACGCTGCAAGATGTGTGACATACACCATGCTTCCACCACTTTCATCAACCCGGTCACAGGGGAAAGCTTCCCTATCATAGGACACGCCACCTGCGAAACCACGCATGTAATTTACCAGTTAACATGCAACCACTGCCTGGCGTCATATATAGGTTTGACCACAAATGCACTCTCCATAAGAATGAATGGCCACCGTCAGACGGTGTTCACACAGAACCCAAAGCACCCAGTTGCTGCCCATGCCATAACCCACGACTTGAATAATTTCAACTCTTGTTACACAGTCCGTGCTATCAGAGTTCTCCCTAATAGCAGCAGTTTCTCTGAACTCAGAAGGTGGGAACTTGCCTACCAGTACAAATTTGGCACAAGGCAACCACCTGGTCTCAACTTAAGATAATACCCGGTCATTATTATTAGTAGTACATATGTTGAACCTTTCTTTCCCCCCCCCCCTCCCCTCTCCTTTCCATTACCTATATTGAACCACCACTAACCTGAGGTGATGTTTGCTTCATAAATATTATTATTATTATTTTATTTGTATAATATTTCATATAATTTTTTTTCAATATATATTTAGTTCTAATTATATTTTGATCTTCCCACCAACCAGAAATTAGTTTGATATTTATTTTTGCTCGGGTATTAGCTCTGATTCCCTGCCCCTCTACTTTTCCCATGTTTGAATTTACTCCCACCATTTTCTCGACCGGCGGTCTTTCTGTGAGGCAATCTCCGGCTGCAACCACCTCTCATAATGTTCTCTCGTTGACGAAGGGTTTTTTTTCCCGAAAATTTCTTTATTATTTGTGTTTGTGTCTTTTCTGTGTGTTCGCATCCCACATCCATCATCTAAAGGTAAGTGGTGGCTCATTTCCCTATCCTAATTTGATTCCTATATTATATATATATATATATATATATATATATATATATATATATATAAATACCCTCACCTGGTTATTATGTTGATATACCACTTTCAATGATAATAGTACACAAACAAAACTCTTGTGCCATAGCCCTTCCTGCACACAGTCACTCCAAGGATATACCCCTTGAAACTAACCACAGCCCCGCTTTCAACACTCAGTTCTTCCCTGGTCTCCAGTCTATTAGCATAATCCTTCGCCGTGGGCACGACTTCCTACGTTCCTTCCCCGGGATGCGCACCATTCTCCATAAAATACTACCAACTGCCCCACGCACGTTTTAGTAGACCACCAAATCTAAAAAATATTTTGGTTCACAAGTACTCACCCAGTAATACCCCCAAACTACCACAGGGATCATTCCCATGCATTCCCATTGTAAAACATGCAGCATGCATCCAGCCACTACCACTTACTCCAATCCTACGACAGGTGAAACATTCTCCATCATTGGTCATGCTACTTGCATGACAACATACCTCATATCAACTTACATGCCTCCATTGCTCCAGCTCATATATAGGCCTCACCACTAACCCCCTAGCTTTCACAGTACATACTAACAATGAGGCCTATCCAGTTGCAAAACATGCCAGTTCCCACAAACTGAACAATTTGAACATCTGTTTCTCAGTTAGGGCGATCAGAGTTTTCCCCGACAATACAACCTCCTCTGAACTACGTAGCTGGGAACTAGCCTATCAGAATATCCTTGACACCAGACATCCTCCTGGCATCAATCTCCAAAAATTCCTCCCACCAGACTCAGCACTTATTATCTATACTATTTACATTTCTTATATTCTTATATTTCTGATATTTTATTTTTCACTTATAGTTTTTCAAAATTTGTTTTTTATATATGTATCCTCACCCGGTTATTATGTTGATCTACCACTTTCAATGATAATATACCGTCAACAATATCGATTTCATCATTCCTAACTGTTTCATAATACTTGTTTTGCTACGTACATTTTTGACTTTACAAATAAACAATTGCTACAATGGAGTTTCTTCTTTCATCCTAAAAATCACCAACCTTGGTATTCATAATGTATCATTCACGAAATTTTCACCCGGACCAACTAGTCCATCATAAAAACTACTCTACATCTCATATCTTACTCCTTAAGAAATTAATATCTTGAATGAAAAATGACCATCTTTTAGCTAGAAGAATAGGTAGCCAAATCTCAATACTTACATATTCAACAGAAAAATTTGAAAAATGTAAAAATAAAAAAAGCTGTGAAGTATAAAGATTTAAATGAGAAGATAATTTCAAACTCATCCTCTCCTCTTCCAAAAATATACTGGCTGAAATTTCACTATCATAAACTATAGCTAAATAATATTAGTAAGAAGATTTTATAATCCTGTCTTTCCAGAAGAAATTGGTTAAAATGTAAAAGTGTGCATTAGTTGGTTTAAACTCAAACTGTTGTAGTGTCTTCTGAATTTAAACTTAAGATATTCCTGTTTAGAATTTGCAGCTTGGTTCCCTACATTATCATTTTTTATTGGAAATATAGCCAGTAATAACATAATTTTCCATCAACAATAATTAAATGATGAATAACATGACATTTAGTTTCCACGCTCCCTGGGTGGCACCACATCCTAATAATAAATGCAGATGGCTCAAGCAACATCCATCAGCCTTCTTCTAGGGAGGATCTGCTCCTATAATTTTTTCTTATACTCTAGTAAGCATAAGTTTAATACCCAGATGCAGCACAATCTGAGGAGCAAGGAAAACTATTTATTCTGAACAAGGAAGGCTTCGAATAATCCTATAATTCATTTGTTAAAAAAATGTTCAAAGCCATTTGGTTCAAGTTATGGGGGATGAACATGGCCACTCATGTAAGGATGCAATTATATTGTTTAAGAGCTGAATTAAAATTTCTGGTAATTGTAACTTTTTACCAATTACTTGGGCTCTTACGCAACATCTCCCACCAGGGCACATAACTTTCAAGTATCCAGTGGAATATTATGCTGCATCACCTGGAAAATATTTATGGATAAATATAATTTCCTAATGCAAAACCATAAATCATGATGTTGATTTCAATTTTGTCTTTGTGAAGATGATGCTGAACCTTAATGGAAAGTTCCACATCATGTTTCTGCAAGTTGGGTTTTAACTTTCATGGATGTACAAAAATCTCAGCATCACAATCGCAGATAAGATAACTGACCATTATAATTTCATGCAACTGGCTCTCGAACCAAACATGGATTAATATGAGTTATATTTAATTTAATTGTGATGGAGTGCACACTCCGGTGGCAATTTCCCTACACACCCATTTTCCCCCCTTTCCTGTACCCACATACTTCTGCCTTCTATAAATTTCAACTTTAAATTGTTTCGCCATTCTTGGTAAATTATTCATCAATGCTGATGGTAACTATTTCAATCCCTAACTCCTTACCTATGATAGAAATCTTCCCAGATCCTTGTGCCTGAAATCGAGTGCCAGCTTGTTGTCATGGTCATCTCTTCCCTTCCACCCATTACTTTTAATTCTTACACCAATATCTTTCCATGCCTCATCACCAATATACGACTTGTACACTCCCATGACCCTCTTCACCCTCCTCCTGTCTTCCAATGAACCCCATTCCAGCTCTTTAATCACATCAGTTACTGATTGTGTTCTGTTGTAATTTCCAGACACAAATATAGCAGTCCTCCTTTGCACCCCCTCCAACTCCTATACTATACTTAAAAACAAACTGTGGGTTCCATACTACACCACCATATTCAAGCAATGGTCTGACCAAAGTTTTGTAACCCAATTCCTTAACTACTCTGGTACATCCCCTCAACAAGTGCACGATTTTGAATCCTTTTCCTACTACCTGTTCAACGTGTCCTGCCCAGTTGAACTTGTTATCAAATGTTATGGTAAGATATTAACATTTCAAGTCTTAAACAAGCAATTCTTTCCCCACCTTATAATCATAATCACCTTCATTTTTATATCTGTGTACCTAATAAGCTGACTCTTCTTTGTATTTGTCTCCATCCCATTTTTACCAACCCAGCTAGACATACTGTCCAGATCATCCAGTAGCTGTTCACATCCTTTGCTCTTTTGATCCTTTTATATAGCATTATGTCATCTGCAAACAATCTACTTTATGAGAGTAAACCATCAACACAATCATTCATTAGAATAATGAACAGCAATGGTCCCAATACAGTAACCTGTGGCATGCCTCTCCTTACTTCCACTTCTTTTGATTCCTACTTAAACTTTTTTGCTTTCTACATTTTAAAAATTCTTCTACCTAGCAAATCGCTTTCTCTTCTGCTCCAATAGTTTTTACCATTTTTGCCACAGTTTTATGGCTCACTCTGTCAAAGGCCTTTGAAAGGTCTAGTGCAACACTATCAATCTGGCCTTCCATGTCCATTGAATCTGCAATATCTAACATATATCCTATTAACTGAGATTTGCACGAGTATCCTTGCCTAAAATCATGTTGCCGACTTGCAAACCACTTAACGCTCCTCACGCATATTTCTGATTTGGTTACATATCAATCTCTCCATTAATTTATATACCACTGATGTCAAACTGATTGGCCTATAATTTCCGACTCTATTTCTCCCCCTCCTTTATGGATCGGTACTACTATCGCACTTCTCCAAACTCTCATAAGCAGCAAGTATCCAGACACAATTTAAATAATATTTCAAGATAAGGTACAATGTAACATCCTGCTATCTTTAAGACATCTGTAGTAACATTATCTACACCAGCCCATTTATATTTTTAAGCTTTCTTAGTTCCTTGATGATATCCTCAGGATGAATTTCAAATTTTTTGGTCTGTTCATTTCTAATTGTGTTTTTAAGCTTGTTCTTCGATTTAGACCATCCCGTTTCTGATCAATTGTACCTAATGGTCTCACTAAACCAATCACTTAAAATCTTTGCCTTTTTCAAATCCTCCTAACTTCTTCTCCATCCTTATCTATAACACTCTACCTTCCCCTCAGTTTTCTAATATAGAGATAGAAATTTCTAGATGCATAAGACAAAGGTCCTCCTGCCACTCTTCATAACCCCATTTTTAGTCACCTACTTTGCTATTATCAATTCCTTGTTTAGTTGTTTCAAATATTCCCTACTATCCTTCTGTCTCTTAACTCTGTTATGTTCTCTGCTTACCAACCTCTTTAACCTCCTCACCTCCCTATTATAGTACATAGGTTCTGTATTTCTCTTTATTTTCTGTTTTGGAATAGATATTTTTCCCCAATTTCTTATTATTTCCTTGAACTCTTTCCACCTTGACTCTACTGTACTTGCGCCATTCTTCTGTCAGCTGAAACTTTCCCTGAAATATCTCTTCAAGTTCAAAATCTGTGCCTTTTTATAATACTACCTATCTTCCCCATCAATTTTGGCTGCTGGTTTACTGAATCCTCCAATATCCATCAGAACTTTCTCGTAATCACTTATTCCTTCAGTTACTTGACACCCCGCAAGGTTTATCATCCATATTACCTATATTAGGGAGATATTCAACATGTTTTGCCCCTATTGTTCTGCTCTACAACTTGTGTAAACCCTCCTTCCCTTATTAAGCAATTTGCATATCTCTGTTGCCTTGTGTTATTAATCTTATTTCCTACCCAGTTTACACCTGGTAAATTTAAATCCCCCCCTTCCCCCCCCCCCAATAATGACCATTTTATTCTCTCCTCTGAAATCTGAGTATGAATTTAATTTTTCCCCAAGACCCTCATCTTCATCAGTCATTCTTCCACTGTGATAAACAGCCAACACCCTGATATTTCTTATTTAATATCCCATAAATCTACCCAATGTAACTCATGGTCATGATCTATGAATACCAGTGAACTGTAATAGTTTTTGCTAACAGCATTAAAACCTCTCCACCAATTGCTCCTCTACTTCTGCGATACACTCTGTAACCGTTGGAAAAATCCTCATTGTCTAGTACCTCTATTAACCAAGACTCTACCCATATAATTACTTATGGTTCATGTATCTCTATTAAGTTTGCTAATTCTAAAACTTTGTTCATTATACTTCTACAGTTCACCAGTAACACCCTTAACACTTTGTAATATTTTTAGCATCAGCCTCCTCCTTCCCAATTCTGCCTCCCTCAGTTTTTGCTTCAGCAGTTTCATCGATTTCTTTGGCGTTTATGATTTTTCCCATTGTGGATCTACAATCGATATCATTTTGATCATCTATTTCTTTCCCCTCACCAGCAGACCCTAATCTAAAAAAGGCACAGTCCCATCATCACTGGAAACGGGCTCCCTTACAGCTTTAGCTAACAATGTGGAAAGTAATCCCTTGCCCCTTCTATTTATAAGTAGATCATACCTAGTGAAACCTCAACTTTCAATGGTGTCCACAATCACAACCCCCCCCCCCCCGACAGAACTAAAGCCTTTCCCAAGTAACACCTCCGTTTTCACATTTACACGTCTCACAGCGTGGTTCACTGTGGCCGGTCATGGTGACTCAGAACCCGCATGAGCTCAACCGTGGTATGTTGCACCTCCTTTACCACCTTCCTCATGCCCCTCTTTATACTATAACTCACATTTCTATCTATACTATTTCCTGCACCTCCCACTATCACTACTTCACAGTCCTTAGTGAAACCTCTGTTACCGGTCTAAAGTTGCAATAGGTGACCCGGTAACCTGTACCTAATTGATCCTGCAAAAGAGGGGCTACACCACTCCCATGGCTACTACCTAGCAGCAGAACCCTTTTCTTCCTAGTATTTCCCTGCATGCACCTATTCCTAAAGGACTGCTAAATATTACCTACTCCTACATCTACATGAGCTTCCCCACCTGACTCTGGTAACAGAGTCAAACCTATTTTCCCCACAATTTCTGAAGTGTCTGGCTTCTTTACCCTAATATCCGTATTTTTCCTACAACCTGCTATCAGCACCCAACCATCCTTCTCAACCTCCTCCAACCCACTATCTTTACTTTCTACCTTTATAGCCTGAGCCTCAACAGGCTCAGCCTCCACAGACAGGGATATTAATGTCATTATCTGTTTCAAGCTCTTTCAAAACAAACTTTCAGATGAGAAATTCCCTGCAAATGTGTAATGGAGGTTACAGACTATGACACAAAACATAATTGTACTACCATAATGTAGTCACACTAGTTATAGGTAGAGCATTAATGTAAGTTTCATTTCTTCACCTCATGATTTTCGCATTTCACACTAACAACATTAACTGCAGCTTTACTTTTTTTTAAGTACATGTTGGATGTGGATGGAATTTTAAGACTGAAATCAACCTTTAGATAAATTCATTAGAAAATAGGTATTAGCATTTAAATACCTATAGTCATAGGTTGTCTAGTCCATTGCATATTATTGTAATTTTTAGTTAATATTTGTCAATATTAAGCACTTTAATACATAGATTTAAAATTATTCTTATATTTATTCAAATATTTTCCAACCAATGTTTGTGTGTGTGTGTGTGTGTGTGTGTGTGTATGTTTTTATACATCTAGTTCTAGGCCTATATTGCCAGCAACGCTGTTGATCAAAGCTAGTAAAATTCAGCACTAAGAACCAATTTAGTAACAATGATTCAACGAACTACTCCCACTCCCTGTCCTCTTTTTGAATTTACTCCCCTTGTGTGTGGTCACTATTTGAGGCATTGACCTACAGCATCCAATCATTGACATGTTCAATTGCTGATGAATCCGAAAACTGAAATGTTTCTTGTGTTCACACCATCCTACCATCATCTGAGGTAATTTGTAATTTTATATTGCTATTCAGAATCTATTGTTTCCTTGCATCCGAACAATACATACATAAATGTCACAGTAACAATGGTGCAGAAAGAACTGCCATGAGGTGATATTTATATGGAGGGGAAAGATAAATTATACGCAACCCTCACCATAGTTGATGGGAGGAGGGTAGCAGCAACAAAAAATAATGCACAACACGAAAAACACATTATTTCAGGCAAGAAACCTTTTTCAAGAACATAGAAATTTGTGACCTTGGGCTCATTCAATGCCAAATCACCCAAAATAAAATATTCAATGTGCTCTTAGGTCTCAGATTTTGTTCATATTCTTTATGTGTATAGATACCTAAGAGATATGACCATAGGAATTTTTTCTCTCAAAAATTGGTTTCAGGAAAAATATTTGAAATTTGCACATATCATGCATGCTATTCTTCCCATGATTGTGTTGGCATCAAATTGCATAAAATGTTGTAACTCGTTTATTTTTGGAACATACATACATCATTTTGGTATCAAAGCTAAGAATTGATACTTTCTAACTAAGTAATAATATTCACAAAAAAATTGTTATAAAAATTTTTGGGAGCCCTCAAAGTGAAAATTTTGGTTTTTAAAAGTGTTGCAATAAATTTGCAATAACAGGCAAGTACCAGCAGACACATACTTTAAATTTTAGCAATAGCTCTATCTCCATGTGTGTTTTCAGCTTTAAAAAAATAAAAGGGTGTTTTTTGTGGTTGTTAAATAATGCAAGTTTATTGTTCTCTGCTGTTTAACAGTGATTATGATTTTTTAGCTGCTACTAGACCTTTAAAAAAGGGTTGAATTTTAGAAACAAGGTGGAACAATTTGATATTTAGAGAACATATGAATAGACAAATTAACCTATGCCAAGCTATTAATCGTTTAACCACTTTATAGCATAAAACTTTTAATTTAAATGCATTGTACGCTCTCAGAAAAATTACTTTGAATGTTAAACATGAAGTTTAGAATAAAATATCATGTAACCGATGATGTTCCAATGGATCAACATGTAAACGAAAATTTAAAATATTAAAGAATTACATTTTAATGCCCGTTGTATGGGTGCTTATTTATAAAATGTACTTAACTGATTCTACAATTAATTGTTGAATATCTTTTTCCAGGACATATATTCTGCCTGATGCTGAAGTTGATGCAGGCACTGGTACTTCTTGTATAATGTTTTCAAAAGGTACCCAACATCTGTCACTTGGTGTTGGCCATATAAATGTTTTGGAAGGTCCACAAGGGTGCATGGATTGAATTTTTGCATCCCTCACATTCAAAGAACATTGTTTCACTTTCCATATCCACCATTTTTCTCCATAAATGCTTTCCAATGCCCTAGGACAACCTTTATATACACTCCACTGTAATGTGCTGCCACCTGCCTTCTGTAATTGGTTATTTCACGTTGACATCGAAAGTAAGTGGTGGTCAAATTAATGTGACTGGACTGTGTGTGTGTGTGTGTGTGTGTGTGTGTGTGTGTATCTAATGCATCAACTAACTTTCCAAGCCTCATACATAGGTTATACAACAAATTCACTGGCCATCAGAATGAATAGGCACAGACAAATGATATTCAATCAGAACCCTGACCACCCAGTATCTCGTTATGCCACAACATATCATACCAACAAATTTCAATTCTTGCTTTATTGTCAGTCCTCTCAGACTGAAGCAGCATCTCTGAACTTAGAATCTGGCTTACTAGAATAAATTTGGTACCAGACAGCTACTAGTTTAAGATAACACCTAGTGATCTTCCTTCTTTTCCACCCATTCCCCACCCCCTCCACCTCTTCCCACATGAAACAATGCTCACCAAAACTGATCTTTAAGTAATGCGCAATATCTAAATGATTTTTAACTGTGTATATATATATATTCCTATAAAAGAAAATTTTACTAGTTAATATTTTCTGTCGACTTCTTTCACATGTCTGCGACTTGTTCCCATGATACAAGGTGCATTCACAAAGTTCTGGGGAAGGGCGGTGGGGGTTGTCTGGTAAGCGACTGCAATTGCCTCCAAGACACTGGAGTGACCAGACCACCAGTGGCAAGAGCACATGTCAGTGACCCCTATCGAAAACTTGGAGAGACGAAACTGCAGCGTCATTTTGAACAGCATTATTCAATAAAGTTCTGTACACAACTGGACAAAACTTCTCGTATGATTCAAGAGGCCTATACAGAAGAAGAAAGGTCACATGCAATAGTTTTATGTGGCACAAGAGGTTCAAAGATGGCCAAAAGGATACTGAAGACGATGGCCGTGCTGGGAGACCTTCAAAGAGCTAAAGTCGTGAGAGTTTGTTCCTCCTAGACAGACTGTCACAGGTCAGTTTTACACTGAAATGCTCTTGTGTTTGAGGGATCAAGCCCGACCTACCTCCCAGCAACTTCTTTTTGTTCCCCCAAATGAAGATAGAACTGAAAGGGGGATGATTCAACACGATTCCAGCAGTCCAGCTTCGATGAGGTTTCTTGACAGCATTCCACATGAAAAGTTCGAGTGAACCAATGAACAATGGAAAAAACGCTGGCAGCCATGTGTTGATGCCCAAGGGTCATATTTCGAAGACTTTTAGTGCCATGTACAAAAATGCAAAGCAAATTTTTTGTTCTCAGGCCTGAAACTTTGCGAATGCACCCGGTACATTTCACAATTTTTTGACAGAATAAACACAAGCTTTGAAGAATTGGTAAAAATGTCACAAGCAGACAAAATCAATAGCACATATTAAAACAAAAATATTCTCATTAGACAAATAAAAGTGAACAAATAATTAGAAAATTTTTGAACATTTCACCTCTGATGAGCAGTGGTTTATGTTAGGAAGAGATGGTAGGTTTTGAGGATAGGAGTAGTAAAGGAAAATTTAAAGGAATCACTGGGGTTATCTTAGTTTGAAACCTCATGTTTGCTTGGTGCCCAGTCCGTACTGGTAGGCCAGTTCTCACCTTCTGAGTTCAGAGAGGCTGCTTGCTGCTGTCCCCTCAAGTGCGATCCCACACCAACTTTAGCAAGAAGAGAGAGGCATTCATATAGTTCAACAGGATCCCTCCAAGGTCTCACCTCACAGTCATTCTTAATTCTCACTCCTAAAAATCTGAGCATCTGTACCCTGTACCTGCTTTCTAAAATCCACATGCCTGGTATTCCGGGATGCAACATAGTCACTTATTATTGGTCTCCTACAAAACAGATCTCCACCTTGGTGGACTAATCTCTATAATCCATACTCAGTTAACTCCTTTCCTATACCAATCAACAAGATGTAATTCCTCCTCCAGCTCTCCACAATGACAAAATCTCTTCCTTCCGATACCATCCTGGTAACATTTAATGTACATCCTTGTGCAGCAACATTCCTCTTTGCCATGGGGATTTGCCTATAAAACACCCTCTCAGCAGTCTCCCCAGCAAATTTTTCCTCCTCAATCCTAGCCTACCTAATTTTTAATAATAACCACTCCTCCTTCAATAAGAAAATCTACTATCAAACATGTGGTATCACCATGGATACCTGCATAGCTTCTTGCGAAAATGTCTTCCTGGGAAATTTTGACTGAATGAGCCTATTTTAAAATGACTACAGGGCTAAGTAAATGATGGGCTTATGACATGTTGTCTTGCTTGTATGTGGATGCTGTGGCCTTGATAATCATTCATACAATGTCAAAGAAGAAAAGAAAAGTACCAACGTGGTGGATTAGAACAAGTTATCCTCAGCAATGAAATTACTTTAGCAATATAATTCGCAAATTGACTTTGCAAGGAGCTATTTTAAAACTTTAAAAGAATGCCAAGGATCAATTCCAAACATTTGTTGTCATTAGTTTGAGGTCATGTTAAAAAGGGTGATACACCTAGACATGAGGCAATCCCACCAGAAGATTAATTAACAATAACATTAAGATTTCTAGCTTCAGGAGATTCCCATACAAGCCTGCAGTAAAAGTTCAAAGCATCAGCCATTTTGTACCAGTAGTCTGTTATGTTATTGTTCAGACACTCCAAAATTATATTAAGGTTGGTATCTATTATATATCAACTATAGTCAAGCAAGTTTCGTTTTCCCACTTGCTCACATTCATTATAAAAACAGCCAAACTACTGTCCACACTTAATGCTGAACACACACTGGCTCAACTTTGAGCAGTCTAAAATACAGACACATGATCGGCTCAAGCCAAGTGCGCTCACGGGCATTCATTGCAAATATTCTCAGGCATCCACACTTGATCAGTTCACTTCACTGAATGACCCTTTCACCTAAATGTTTTCAAATGGATACATGATTTTAGAAATTGGAACGGACTGGGAGCAAGAAATGGGGAGGAATTCAGACATGGCCTTTAACAGAACCATCCCGGCATTCACTTGGATGGCCGGACGCAGATTTGAACCCATCCTCCTGAATGTGAGGTCAGCTGTTCCGCTAACCCACCACTCCAGGTAGGCCTTCTGAAAAGTTATTTTTAGAATAAGTCCACCTCAAACGCCCATGTGATTCAGATTCATAGGTTTTATTTTTATGGGGAATACAACCTTAACAATCGCCCATCATTCCTTTAATACCATGAACTTCACATGGTTCGTTTCTCTCACCAAGGGCACTTTCCTGGATGTGTCCTCCACTAATTACTACATCAGTCCACATCAAAGAAATGATCCTACAACAGAATCTCCATTTTTATAGATGCGACCCTTATCTCACAAAAAGCACCATCCGTTACAGCCTTCGTATTAATCTAGTCATAAAAGCAGTCCCCTACACAGCACTGCAACATCTCCCAAGCAATGACATTCCGCAATTATCCACCAGATTTAGTGCTATATCACAACTTGCACAACCCAGCAAATTCCCTAAATGCTCTGAAACTATCCAAAGTCCTTTTCCGTTCAAACACTACTACCAACGCCTCAAATCCATCAATCAACTCCTATAGCAAGGCTATATATTCATTCAATCCTTTCCAGAAATGAGATCCCTCTGCCTTGTCCCTGGTTCAAAATGCTTCAGTACACATCCTAATCTAGGGCAGTTCCAAGTCCACAATCATCTCCATCCCACGAGACAGCTTGTTCCCATGCGACAGATACCTATACAATATGTGGAACATGCTTCCACATCCTTCACCAAACCTGTCACCAGGGAAAACTTTCCCACCATAGGACATGCCAATTGTGAAACTTCTCCCTCAATATACTAATTAAGCTTCATCTACTGTCAGGCTTCATATTCAGGTCTAATCAACCACCAATTTTCTGTTAGAATGAATGGCCACAGACAAACAGAATTCTCCCAGAATCCTGACCACCCAGTACCTGCTCATGCCACCTCTCACAATCCCTTTTCCAAATCTATCCTCTATCCCCAATCTCTCTTCCTAACATCAACTACTGTTCTCCACAGATGGTGTTTAATACAATATTCAATATTTTTCTGAGTATTTTTATTTATCTAATGAGAATTTTTTGTTTTATTTTACAATATTTATTATTGACTTCTTTTGTCTGCCCATGCCATGTTTTTTCAATATAGTTACCAATCCAGCAAAGCTCAGATTTGTTTATTATTTTCAACCTATCATCCCTACCCCTTCATCATTTCATGTTTCCTTTTCTCCATTTTGAAAAATCCCCCATCCATTCTCTATCTCACTCTATCTCAGCAGTTATATACTTGGCCTCCCTTATTGACTATTAAAAAGTGACCATACAAAACTCCCTGGTTTGTGTTTTACAACTTCACAGACAACAATAATGTTGTTAAATGGCAAGGAAAGGAGCTGCAGATGAAGCAGAAATGAAAAGATTAAAAACCTTTTTGGTATTTACCCTTCAAAAAGCACAAAAACCATCTGCACTGAGCTGAATTTAAATAAATTACAAACAGTCGAAAATTGGTAAATAATGAAGATACTATACCAGTTACTGTTGTTTTTATTATTAATTTGACAAAGTTACCATTTGAGGTAAATAAGATTGGATAGGAATATAACCTATCACTTACCATAGATGAAGACAAGAGGGCCATTTGAATAAAAAAAAAAAAAAAAAAAAAAAAAAAAAAACCACACACACACAACATAATATTTTGGTTCATAACCTTAAGGGGGCATCCATAAATTACGTGAGGCGTTTTTTCGGATTTTCGGACCCCCCCCCCCCTCTGGTGAGATCTGGTCCCGTGTGACCCCCCTCCCCCCCCCCCTTACAGATCACCTTCACAACATTCTTTTTGAGACCCTCCACACTTTTCGACAAAATACCCACTAAAATCGACTTTTGCGTCATTTGTAGACTTTTTTTTAGCTCTACAGTCCAACACAAATTTAAAAAAATCTCACGTGGGATTTCCATTGACCCCTCCCCCCAGGTGAGATTTCGCTGGACCCCTCCCCCCTCCCCCTATTTCACCTCACGTAATTTATGGACGCCCCCTAATGATGCAAAAGGCGAAACATATATCAAGGGGAAGATGTACACAGATCAGGATGATTAAGATTATGAACCGAAATATTGTGATGGAAAGTGTGTGTTTATTATTATTATTATTTTTTATTCGTCTGGCCCTCGTTTTCATCTGTGGTAAGTAATGGGTTATTTTTCCCTATCCTTTAATATTTTCAGTGCTTAATTGCAGTTTCATTGTCTCCATTATCCATTTGAAGTAAAATAATTTGACATAACTCCAGAATCTGCAGAAAAAAAATCTCAGTGGTACTGATATGATACAGTTTAAATCCAAGTGATTCGAACAAATAAATGTGTTTCTTTATATGGTCTCTAAATGATATCTCCCACCTTTGAAATGCAATAGCAAGCAAAATCTGAAAAACCAAGTTCAACAGCTAACAGTATCCAATAAAAGGGAACAAAATGAAACTAAACATGTTTTATCCAGTATTATTTAAGACAAGCACACTGCAGCTCAACTTGTAGATGCCTTTTTGATGAGACAAAAAATGATTTTTGTTAGTTATTTAACTTTTCCACCAGATTAAGGGAAGGTGGTTATTCTAGACATGATTTTTCTAAAAGAAAAATTAATAGCTAAAGATTTATTACAAATGAAAACAGATATTACATTTCATGAAAACTTGTTACTTATTAATGGGTATATGCATTAACAATGTTTTTAGTGATGGCATCAGGTGATCAAATATGGCTGAAAATGTAATGGAAAACTATGCTAATATTATCACATTATTTGAGCGTAAAGTTGTATTTTGATGCAAGTCTGGGAAATGAAGGAATTTTATTATGAAAGCTATTCAGCTTAGCAAAATGGGTCAGCTGGCAAAGAATTAATACAATAGTTTATAAAGACAGAAAAAAACTAATAGGATTTTAAAGTATATAAAGTTTGAAGCCTTACGGAGTGTCATTTAGGATATTTCTTTATTAAAGATGCTAAAAGAAAATGAGAGTTATACAAAGAAATTAGACGTCAAGTGGAATAAGAATCATAGCGGCTTGCTGAATAAATAACATTTTCAGTCAATAAATTGAAGTTTTAAATATAAACATTGATGGTTTGTCTGGACTGGTAAGTCCTCCAGGAGACAGAATATAGATAATGTGGGAGTGTTAATTTGTGGATACATGTAAAGCCTGGCTGGGGGCAGAGCAGACAGTAGTTGCCATGTTGCGTACTCTCGTAACATACGAAATAGGACTGCAAGACATTCAATTTTTTTTGGAAAAGAGTTTTGGAATATCATATAGCCTGCTTTGTAATTTATGAAGAGTTAAAATTCACAATTGACAATGAAGAAACGTTGTAAACTGAACGAGTTATTTCCTCTCAAATTAATTTGCAGTCTTCACTGATGGATCGTAGTTTGATGTATACTTGGGGCTGTACCATACTGATGGTATCAGGAAACATTTCTGAGAAAGATTTGTTAATTTAATTTAATTGCAATGGAGCACACGCTCCGGTGGCAATTTCCCTACACACCCAACTTCCTGCTTTCCTTCACTTACCTACATTTGCCCTCTACAAATTTTAACTTTAAACTCTTTTAATGTTTTCGGTAGGTTATTCATCATTCCCCTTGGTAACTCATTCCAATCCCTGACACCCTTACCTAAAAAAGAAAATCTTCCCACACCCTTGTGCCTGAAATAGAGTGCCAGCTTGTGGTCATGGTCATCTTTTCCCTTCCATGAACTACTTTTCATACCTACTGCAATATCTTTCCATGCCTCATCGCCAGTATACGCCCTGTACACTCCCATTACCCTCCTCATCCTCCTCCTGTATTGCAATGTATCCCATTCCAGCTCCTTTATCATATCTGTCACTGATTGCATTCTGCGATAATTTCCAGAAACAAATCTAGCAGCCCTTCTTTGCACCTTCTCCAACTCCTGTATTTGATACTCAAAATGTGGGTCCCATACTACACTACCATATTCGAGCGATGGTCTTACCAAAGTTTTGTAACCCAATTCCTTTACTTCTCTCGTGCATCCCCTCATCACTCTCTCCAACAAGTGCAGAATTTTGAAACCTTTTCCTACCACCTGTCCAATGTGTCCTGCCCAGTTAAGCTTGTTATCAAATGTAATGCCAAGATATTTACATTTCAAGTCTTCAGCAATCAATTCTTTCCCCACGTTATATTCATAATTAACCTTTTGTTTTTTATTTGTGTATCTAATTAGCTGACTCTTCTTTGCATTTATCTTCATCCCATGTTTACCAACCCAACTAGATATCTGTCCTAGATCACCCTGCAACTGTTTACAGTCCTCTATCGTTTTGATCCTTTTATACAGCATTATGTCATCTGCAAACAATCTAATTTCAGATAGTAAACAATCAACAAAATTATTCATTAGAATAATGAATAGCAATGGTCCCAAGACGCTACCCTGCGGCACTCCCATTTTTACTTCCACTTCCTTTGATACCGCATTTCCCACCCTAACTTTCTGTTTTCTACCTTTTAAAAATTCTTCTACCCAGCAAATCACTTTCTCATCCACTCCAATAGTTTTTACCTTATTTACTACCATTTTGTGGCTTACTCTGTCAAACGCCTTTGGAAGATCTAGTGCTACACTATCAATTTGGCCTCCTCAAAGAGAACTTCTACAAACTTTCTATAAACTTTCATTCCAAATAAAACCATCAGTGCTTTCAATTAGAAGGAAAGTTACTTATAACCTCAAAGCAATTTGAGTTGGTGGCTATCTTTGTATTCAGAATCAAGTAAGCAATCTTCAGAACAGTTAACATTTAAATTCCTCCAATGGTAGGAGTATAGATTGTGTGGAGAACTTAGAGTTACCAAACCAAGATGAAACCTACAGAGGATATATCAGCAACAAACTGTAAAATGATAACACCTCAAGAAACAAGTGAGTCACAATAGTACATTAAAATCAAGTTCTATAGAACTTTCACCAAATATTTCACAAATCTTTATCACCAAATTTGAAAGTAGTTAATAATGAGAGTAATACAAGAGAAATTAAAATAAGACAAGGTAGGAAAAATAATCGATCATTTACCACAGAAGAAGGCAGTAGGTCCAGATGAACACAAAAAAAACTAAATACTGTATGAGTGTTTTTTTGTGTGTGTGTGTGTGTGTGTGTGTCTGGTATGGCTGCCCCATCTATGGTATGTGATGGGTTATTTGCAGATACTATCTTATTTTTATTGGTTAACAGCAGTTTCATTGTCGCCATTATCCAAGAGAAAATATCAAAGTGATAAAAACTCATTTTCAATTTTTAGTAGCAGTAAATTTCTTAAATCACATAACACGTTTTGCTGCAGTACAGAGAAGTATGATCCCAACCTATGATTTGATTAGTGGATGCTCTGATTATTTAACACTTTCTGTCATTCCATAACAAAGATGCATTAATTTTTTTAGTATCTTTCTAACTTTCAATACAAAAGCATGTTTATAAGCCTTGAGTTGGTTTAACAGTGAACTGCAAGGAGGGTTTAATGCCAATAAAATCATACAACAGGATATGTGACAGGGTGGAAAAAGGGCTAAGGGAAGAGCAGTATGGCTTCAGAGCAGGGAGATCGATGGTAGACCTGATATTTGCTATGAGACAGCTGCAGGAAAAACATTATGAGTATGGAAAGGATCTACTGTTGGTATTTCTAGATATTGAGAAAGCATATGATTGTGTACACAGGAGTAAGGTATGGATGGCCTTGGAATAAAAAAAGGAGTTCCAGAGGAACCATCAGGAGAGTGACTGAACTGTACCATGGAAGTGTGAGCTATGTGAAAATAGGAGAACACATTGGCTGAAACAAAGAAATGGACTAAAACAGGGAAGTGACCTATAGCTATGTCCACACTAGTTCAACTTTTGGCCGTCAGAGGCATGCGTCATATTTGTGACATTTACATCTGACGTTTTGTACAATAGTTTAATTTGGTCTCTTTGCTCCACAAGTAATTAAATTTGTATTTATAATGTGCATTTAATAATATTCTGATTATAATTAATATTAATAATTGTAATAATTTGTAAATGGAGTTCCACAGATAGTAACATGTCTAGAAACCAGGGTAGCGTAGTGTTTTTATTAAGTAATAATATGTGACCATGACCAGATCAGCTGACAGGCGAGAGTGTTTGTTTGGGGGAGCCTGTCTGTGTTTTTTTGTTATGGAGGCGCAGGGCAGGGCAGAGGGTCTGGCACGACGGCAGAGGCCAGGAAGTCAGTGGGTGGCAGTACGCCACGAGAGAGAGTGCAACTAAATGTAATCGTATCAATGTATTAAAGTACTTAATAAATCAATCATTTTTCAAGCAGAACATTTTTTTGGATATAATATTCCTAAGTATTGAGCTGACGGCTTATATGTGTATCAACGAGGAGAATGTGGGCCACCTCAAGAATACACGACTGTAGCAGCTCGTATATGGCGACCCTACTTTCAGGATAATGGATGGTAATTACCTGGGTGACATACCATCTGAAACGACTGGATCTTCAAATGCAGCAGTGGCGAATTCGGAACCTCCACGATTAGCGACATGCGGTTGGCAAGTAGAAATACAATTATTCTTTGGGAATTGCAGTTCTACAGTCAACAACAGAAGAAGAAGAAATAAAGTTTAGTTTAAACAAATAGTTGATCAGTAACTGTCAGATCTGGAACTAGGACGATAAATTGAATAATAATTTTGTGTGGGAGCAGCAATAATATCTGTTTAATTGTGAAAACTATAAATTATTTAAAAGAAATTGAATTTCTATTCCAAAATCATATCGATTGTTAAAATGAAACATAACTGTAAAATGTCCAAAAGTGTAAATACGTAGTCAACTAGAAAATTCATATTTTGCAGTAGCATGGTTAATATAGAATTATTAATCTGTGGAACTCTTAGCTAAGTCAAAAAAAAAAAAAAAAAAAAAGTTATTCAACATCAAAAAGGGGGGGAGGGGGAGAATTATTCTCATTTAGTTAAGTTTATAAATTATTCAATGTGTATATGTGCCTGTTTTGATTTATTTTAGCGCTGTGCCGAGTGGAATTTTAAATAATGCATTTCTGTATGCATTCCAGAAACTACAAAATTTATTGTAAGTGAATGTGGTTCTGGTGTCTAAACTCTGTTGTGAGAATCATCGGCGTTGTACTATTGCTGTGTAGCTGCTAACCTTGATAAAGCAATTATTGTTTCATTGCGGTCTGTTTGATCCTGGGTAATAAAATTATTTGTTGAGGTTTTGGAATTTAGATATTTTACCATGAATAATAATTGTCAAGCGTTGTTAAGGATGAATGCCGGCAGTAGTTTAGGGGACGATCAAATTAATATGTCGGGATGGCAAACTGATAGTACTGGGGTTGTCAGTGTCAGTGAAGTAAACAGGGACGAAGACAGTACTAATGATTGCCACGGTCAAAATGAATTTAGCAGTAGTCTGAATGCAAATGCCGATGCAAATGGGGTTACGGAATATTTTGCAGATAGTAGCGTTAGTGATAAAGACGAAAATGATAGGTTGGATAGTGGAAATGATAAAGGTAGGCCGGATTCAGGACAAAACGTGTTTTCACCAGACTTGGATCGATCAGATTGTACTCGAGATAGGAACATCGATCTCCAACAAATGATTGCCTTCTTAATAAAAAGACAGGAAGAAGCAAGTCAAGAAATAAAACAAAATATGCAAGAAATGAAGAGAGAGTTAAAAGAGGAGATAAGTAGAATACAGAAAAATTGGAAACAAGAGGTACAAAAGGATTTATTAAATGTTAAGGAAGAGGTAAGACAATGTGTTCCCGTTTTGGTAAAACAGTGTGTGAAAGAACAGAAAGGAGAAATCATAGAAGAAATTGAAGACTCCCTAAATTTGAAACTGAACGAGGACACAGAAGAATGCCAGAAGCAGATAAAAGAGGCGGTGGAAAAAATAGAACAGCAATTCAGCGGTTTTTCGCACGATGTTGACTATGTCGGTAAACGTTTTAGCCAGATGGAGGAAAGATTGGAAGAAGTGGCAGAACAAGCTAAAACGGTTGTGGAAGAAGTGACACAACAGGTTAAAACGGTTGCTAGTGGCAGCGTCATTGCGTGCAGTCAATTACCCTTGCCTGAAGTGGTTTTTAAACCCAGCGGAAAAATCCATCCGGCAGATTTTGTGAAAATATACTCCAAAGATTTGCCATGTTCGAAGCAAGCTGAAAGATGAAGCATTCACTTGGAGTTGTGAAATACCGGAAGACTATAAAGAATATAATGCATTTTTACGGATGTTTCGGGACAGGTTTTGGTCGGCGCAAAGGCAGAGAAGAGTAAAAAGTGATTTTTATAATTGTCAGCGGTACAGCAGACGAGATGGGCGCATGCGTGGTTTTTGTGAACTGATGAGAAGAGAACTACGGTATTTAGATCAGCCTGTAGGAGAGATTAAACAAATAGAAATATTGTTGCAGAAGTTACCACGACAGGTCCAAGATAAGCTGATTATCAGTCAATTGATAATTTTCTGGACGTTCTTGAAAGGATAGACCGATGCAATGACGTGAATGAAAATAATGTTGAAAATCATCGAGAGTCTAGTTATGGAAATGATAAGCAGTATGATAATAGGTCGAACAATTGGCCGCAGAGAGGACATAATGACTACGGAAGAGGAGGTATGCAGATGAATCAGCGAGGCAGAGGAGACGCACAGAGATTTTATAATAACAGTAACAATGGTGACAGCCGGAATCACGTGCTGAGCAAGCGTGGGAATCAGCAGCAGCAATATAGTCAAGCTATGTTCTTGAAAAGTAAAGATGATGAGCGAAACAATGGCGACAGGAGGGCGGAAAACTTAAATCCGCAACTGGAACGGTCCTAACAGGGGCGGAAGGAAGTTTCGGACCAATCAATGAGTGTAGAATGAGAACGATGAGCAAGGATTCCAGTTACCAAAGCCACCAATCAAGTAAAGAAGAATATTTCAAGTGGTGGAAGTGTTTACACCTAATAAATGACAGCAAATATGGGACCATTCTAGAAAGTAATGACAGCAGATGGGAGAGTGAAGGAATATTTGAGCTGGCCAGAATCGATGTATATGATAAGAGTTATAAAAAGGAATATGTTGATGAGAAAACGAATGGAGCAGCAGAGCAGAATGAGTTAGCGCAAAATATGTCCGTAGAACAAGAGTTGAGAGAAGAACTACCTTTGAGTATTGTCGACAGCGAAGAAAATGCAGACAGTGAATTAAACAGTGAAGAAGAATACGAAGAATATGAAAATAATGGAGATGAATATGAAGAAAATGAAAAGGAGCAAACAAGAATATTCTTTGTAAGAAATTATGAGAAAGGAGGATATGCAGGTGTCACATAGCGGAGCACCTGAAATATTACAAAAAGGTTGTTGTCAGAATGTGAATATAGCTGCGCTGCAAGTGGATACTAACGCGACGATTTGTTTTCAAGTCAACAAGGAAGAAGAGGAAAAGGAATCATTGTTGCAGGCTACGAGAGAGGACGGCCAACAACAAATTAATATAAACAGTTTGTCATGGGTAAACAAGGAAGGAGTAGGTGAATGGTCACCCGAGGAAGTTGTCAAAGATTTGTTAAATGAAGATATTTACGAAGCGGTAGAAAATGAAATACGCCAGCCACTGATTGACGTAAAGATATTTGGTATGGAATGCCAGGCACTCGTGGATTCAGGCAGTGATTCAACAGGTATTTCTCACGCACTGTATGAGCATATAACCGAAAGCTGAAAGATAACTGAAATGCCAGTCAATTATGTACAAATTATGGGGGCCACAGGAAAGCTAAGTAGGAGATTGAAGACACAAATTTGGCTGGAACTAGAGGTAAATGGCATCCGAATAGAAAACCGTTGCATTGTAATACCAGGCTTAAACATAAATTGTATACTAGGAATGGATTTACTGATGAAGTACCGTGTGCTTATCGATTGTGGAAAGGGAGAGATTAGGTTTTTGAAAGATGGGACAGAACACGTTGTAAAATTTGAGAAAGAAGTGGTGAATGGTTCGGGAATTTTAGGAAACGTGAAATTTCAATTTATGAAGAAGAGGATGGTTTTAAATGTACAGATATATTTGAAGATGATGATGGTTCATCGGGTGAAGAAACTATAAGAAGTAAAGTTAATGAAATTGGGAATATTGCTTGGGAGCAGAAGAAAAAATTGTTGGATATTCTGGAAAGAAATGTCGACAGATTCTCAGATCGTCCGGGTATCGTAGAGAACTTTGAATGTAAATTGAAAATAAAGCCACATGTTCCGTTTTTTGTAAAACCCTATCCGGTACCTTTAGCAAAGAAAAGGTGCTGTTGAACAGGAGATAAGTAAGATACTACAATGGGGCATCGTCAAACGGAGTGATAGTTCGTACAACAATCCGCTTATTGTCGTCGGGAAGAAGGATAGCTCTGTGAGGCTAGTTTTGGACGCATGGACTTTAAACAAAATTGTAGAAAAAGAAACTGATAGGCCTGAAAATTTGGAAGAAATGTTGCAGAAATTTCATGGAGTTGAATATATGACGAGTCTGGATTTGACTGCTGGCTATTGGCAAATTCCGCTGGCGAAGGAATCACGAAAATACACTGCCTTTCTATATGGGGGCAAGTGTTACCAATATTGTGTTGTCCCGTTCGGTTTGAATATATCAGTTTCAGTATTCATACGGGCACTAAACCAAGTTCTCGGTGAAGAACTGCTAAGTAAATTGTCAATTTATGTAGATGATATTTTGATAAGCTGAAGTACAAACATTGGAAGACGTTTTGCAGGCTTTGAGAAGAGGGCGCATGACCTTGAAATTGTCGAAATGCGAATTTGTGAAAAAAGAAATAAAATTTTTAGGACACAGAGTAACTACAACAGGGATAGTACCAGATCCTGAAAAATTAGAAGCAATATCAAAATTTCCCATACCAAAGAACAAAAAGCAATTAAAATCATTTTTTGGATTGTGTAGCTTCTATCGAAAATTTGTTGCTGACCAATCTTTTAATGATCCCCATCTAAATAGTTGAGAAAGAAAAATGCAACGTGGATATGGACTATAGAATGCCAGCAAGCCTTTGAGAAAATAAAACAAGAATTGAACAAACCTGAAATATTGTACCACCCAAATCTAGATTTGCCTTTTTGTATGGAAACGGACAGTTCCGAGTATGGACTGGGATTGCATTTATTTCAAATTGAAAATGTTGGAGGACAAGAAGAACGAAGAACGATAGCTTTTCGGCAGTCGATTGCTAAATGAACATGAAAGGTCATATGGTATTTCGGAAAAAGAAGCCCTAAGCATTATTTGGGAATTCCAAAAATTTAAATATTATTTGTGGGGGCACAAAACAATTGTTTACACACACCATAAAGCTCTGATTTTTCTGCAAGAGTGCAAGTTATTGCATGGGCGACTAACTAGGTGGGCTTTATTTTTATAACAGTTTGAGTATGAAATACGGTACATGAATTTCATGTGGCGGGTTGGGATGTGACCACGTCTTTCCCCCTGCCATATGTCTCGCCTCCCACATGAGTAACACAAGAGTAACACTATTGTGCAATTCGTGTGTTTCTGTGTTTTTACGTGTCTCGCCCTCCTGCCTTCATCTGTGGTAAGTGACTGGTAACTGTTTATTTTCCCTATCCTATCTTATTATTAATAGTTTAATTTGGTCTCTTTGCTCCACAAATAATTAAATTTGTATTTATAATGTGCATTTAATAATATTCTGATTATAATTAATATTAATAATTGTAATAATTTGTAAATGGAGTTCCACAGATAGTAACATGTCTAGAAACCAGGGTAGCGTAGTGTTTTTATTAAGTAATAATATGTGACCATGACCAGATCAGCTGACAGGCGAGAGTGTTTGTTTGGGGGAGCCTGTCTGTGTTTTTTTGTTATTGAGGCACAGGGCAGAGCAGAGGGTCTGGCGCAGAGGCCGGAAAGTCAGTGGGTGGCAGTACACCACGAGAGAGAGTGCAACTAAATGTAATCGTATCAATGTATTAAAGTACTTAATAAATCAATCATTTTTCAAGCAGAACATATTTTTGGATATAATATTTCTAAGTATTGAGCTGACGGCTTATATGTGTATCAACGAGGAGAATGCGGGCCACCTCAAGAATACACGCCTGTAGCAGCTCGTATATTGCACGGGGGAGAGGCTCAGAAGGCATGCGTCAGGGGCATGCCCGAGATCCTCAGTTCGTTAAGCAAACCAGGAGGCACAGTGTATTGCAAGCGTTTCCAGGTGAAGTGGATTCTCATAGCATCTCCGCTTGCAATATGTCGCTCATTCTAGTAAGCTTACGCTATATCGCGGCACTTTTGTGACATTATTTCGTAGGTTTTTTGGTCTTTCGTTTAAGTGACGAAATTATAATCAGTATTTAGTAATTTTCCGCATCATTTAAAATCAATTAAAGCTTATTTTAATTAATATTTTTGCATTGCTTGATTGTTGTGAAATGTAGGAGCGTTTTTATTGCCAAGATTCTTGAACAAATATTTGGTGTAGGGTGTGCAATATTTAGTGTGCAGTTGTACAGTATATTCACGTAGGTAATATCTCATTTAACGTATGGGTTTAAGCTTTATCATATACTTAGCATACCAATAGAGAGATTTAAGCAGCACTAAGTACCGTATTATTCAGTAACAGAAAATAACATTTGTTGTAATAAGCAGTCAGATGCATTTACACATGTGCGTGAAAGTATTAACGAACATTCTGAATAAACAAACGTCATTTGTACAGTAACAGCCTATCATCTGTTTAAAAATTTCAGCATGTTCAGGTTATTAATTGGAATGAAATGCTTTATGTTAAACGATGTCAATTGTATGGTTACATCATGACAGCTGAAAACAGCAACATTTTTTATGATGTCAAATATAGATTCAAATTTGGCGTACGTGGTGTTACATCAAGAGGCTTACACAATGAACAAGTAATTAACTCAATGAACATCTTGTTAACGCCTTATAATCTTAACTTACTTATTGCTATTCACGATTTTCTTGGATCAAGAGAAGTTCGTTCTAATATATCAAATATACACGGGTAAGTAATGTGCAGGTTTCTTTCTTCAGAAACCAAATTTATTGAAAGTATGCTATACTCCGCAACATTTTCCAGATACATCCCGAGCTGAAAATGTTCATGTTATATCATTAGCAAGTAGTTATCTTGCCATGGCATACCGCCTGTCGGTGACATAAAATACTTTACGTATTCATCTCACACCCAGGAAGCATTCAAAGAATGTCTTCGAGGAATTCTCCGAAGTGGGGTGAAGCCAGCGTCGTTTGCAGTATTTCCGACCCAAGATCCGGGAATAGTAGTTCCTGTGCTGGCATCTTCACTATCCAAAGATCCTACTGGGCAGTAAAACCTTGTACAATCCGGCTGCATACGAAGGAAATTGTGCAAATATAAGACTATGTCCACAATTGTGTTTTTAACTTTAACTTCAGTTGGCTTCCGGAATATTCAGAAAACAGAAGCAAGAGGGCCGAAGGCTTTTTTAACTGTGATCCTTGCTCTTGACAGCCTATAATTGGAAAACCCTTTGGGCAAACCTTGGTCCAAATCAACTTTATATGGTTTAATTAGATGAGTTGTCAAACGAAAGGCATCCTCCGTAACCACCGGTATTTCGCTAATATAATATTGGATCATCCATCTAGCTGCGGCTCCACCATAACACTGAGGGGCATGCCTCATGAGGCGTGAATGTGGACACTAAAAGGCATGCCTCAAGATGAATGTATTGCAAGAGGAGCGGGCAAGAGGAAAAGACAAGATGAAAGGGAGGAGGCACAAGTGTGGACATAGCTAATCATCACTACTCTTTATTGTAATCATGGATGATCTAATACAGAAGGTGGCAGTGAGGATGGGAGAGGAAAACATGGAGGTAATGGCTTTTGCAAATGATCTGATGATCTGGGGAGGTGATGAAGGGGAAGTGCAGCAGCAGTTGTGTGTATGGACAGACAGTGTGGAGGAATATGGACTGAAATTTAATGTAAAGAAATGTGAGTAAATGGTAACAACCAGAAAGAAGAATAGGTTAATCTAGGAAATTGTGATGGCAGGTGAACAACTAAATAAGGTAAGCAGGTTCAAGTGGTTGGTGAAAGTGCTTGGTGAGTGTGTTAGAGGAATGTGTAGGAAATGAAGGCAAGATAAATGAAAGAGGAAGGCAAGCAGAGGCATTTTTAAGGAGCATTAGAAGCCTGATTTTGAATAATGATGTGACACAGAGAAGCAAGAGAGTAATATATCACACATACTATGAGCCTATATTGGCTTATGCTGCTGAAACATGGACAGTAAAGAAGCAGGACATCAGCAGAGTACAAGCAAGCAAAATGAAGTTTTTTAAGAGATAGAATGGGAGTTACTAAAATGGACAAAATAAGGAATTAAGTGATTTGATGCACCATAAAAGAGGAACCCCTACAGGATAGGGAGAACCAGACTGAGATGGTATCGACATGTCAAGAGAATGGAGGTTCAGAGAATCACAAGAAAAATCCACAAAATTAAGATCCACGGCAAAAGACCTAAAGGAAGACCAAGAGATAGATGGCTGAAAGGAGTGGAGGAGCGTGTACGGAAGAGAGGAAAGGACTGGAACAAGGTGGTGACGGAGGGATGGTGGGAAGAGACCCAGCCAGAGGCTGGAAATTGTTGAGGAGGATGATGATGATGATGAAGAATTGGAAACTGAATGCAAATTCAAAGATCAGAAATGGAGCAACATAGTCTTAATATTTGTGACTTTAAACATTCCTCATGTAGACTGATAAGGAATTTAAGGGACCAAAAACTTGAAGATACTCTAATGAGATGGAGAGGTCTTATACGAATAGCAGAGCAAAACACGAGGGGGCAAAGCATGTTAAATATCATTCTACCAAAGAATCACAACTATGGGGGTCTGAGGTGATGGCACCAATGTGATAGGTATAAGCAGGTTAAGCAAACCAGTGCCCAGGAATGAAGGTGAATGTCCTTCCAAATGCGAGGCCAGAGCATTTACCACTCACCCACCATGCTCAGTAACAGAATGAAGTATTTATATTTGAAATCATAGGCACATCTGGAAAGTCACATGTCTGAAAATCTTACTAAAGTTCTATGGATGTAATAGAGTCTGAAATCTCAGTATAATTGTAGCATATGTGCTGAACAATTCACACATCTCATGATTATAACTGGATGTGGCCCATACAAAGGATCATGCTGTACAAATTAACAAATATTTCCGAAACACTTACGCAACAAATGCGTTGTTCAAAAAGGGTCGCAAGATATTCACTGAAACACTCTAATTGGTTTCAATTATACATTTCTGAATGGCAAAAGCCATTGAAGTTCTGTAAAGAGAACAGAAATGTAATAGACATTGTAACTCGGCAAAAAGTCGAAACATGGTAATAAAAATAGGTATCTGTTGGATTATTTTCTTAAGATACTGAAACCAATATTAGGATAAAGGAAACAAAGAAACTGCCGCGAGGCACTGAAAATAAGATAGGATAGGGAAAATAAACAGTTACCCGTCACTTACCACAGATGAAGGCAGGAGGGCTAGACACGTAAAAACACAAAAACAAAAGAATTACACAATATTTCGACTTTTTAGTCTTCCTCATGTAGGAGGCGAGACATATGGCAGGGGGAAAGATGTGGTCACATCCGAGCCTGCCACATGAATGAAGCACAGGCGGAAAACGCGTGGTAGTGGAAGAATTGCCGGGAGGGGTGGGGGGTGGGGGGGGTAGGGAATAGGCTTGACCAGCGATAAAAGTGAAACAAATGAATATAATGTCTGTGTAGCTTAGTTCAAAAAGTTATAATTGAAAATAAAGGGAGATAGAATAATTTAAAATATATATATATACAAAAAATAAAAAATAATAAAATAAATAAATAAAGAGGAAAATATATATATATATAAAAATATATATATATATATATATATATATATATATATATATAAATAACCGACTGTAAAATGAAATGAGAGATAGCAAGTGACAGGTTTAACGTAGGTTTAGGCCAGGGGTGTGTCTGGTGTCAAGGATATGTTGATAGGCTAGTTCCCATCTGCGGAGTTCTGAAGGGGTGGTGGTATTTGGAAAAACTCTAATAGCTCTGACTGTGAAACAGGTGTTGAGGTTGTTTGAATTATGGAAGTTCGCATGAATTGCCACGGGATGGTCTGGGTTGGAAGTATAAACTGTTTGCCTGTGGCCATTCATTCTGTAGGAAAGTTGTTGAGTGGTGAGACCAATGTAAGAGGCAGTGCAGTGGATGCAGGTGAGTTGGTAAATAAGGTGAGTGGTAGCACATGTGGCATGTCCAATTATAGGGAAAGATTCGCCTGTGACAGGATTAGAGTAAGTAGTGGTGGCAGGGTGCATGCTGCAAGTTTTACAGCGGGGTCTGTTACACGGGAAAGATCCCTGTGGAAGTCTAGGGGAGTCGGTAGGTAAATACTTGTGGACCAAGATGTTGTACAGATTGGGCGGTCTGCTGAAGCAAGTGCGGGGAGCAGTGGGTAGGATTTTGGGAAGGAGGAGACGCATTTCAGGGAAGGAACGTAAGAAATCATGCCCACGGCGGAGTATCTGGTTGACAGATTCCAGGCCAGGAAAGAACTGGGTGACAAGTGTTGGACCACGGTCAGCTTTAGGAGGTGCAGAACGAGGGTTGTGGGTGATGGCACGGGAAATTTGTTTTTCCACCAGATCATGGGGGTATTGGCGGGAAACAAGGGCTTGGGATAGTTTTTTGGAGTAACTGGAGATTGATTCATGATCAGAACAGATGCGTCTGCCACGGATTGCAAGGCTGTATGGGAGGGAACGTTTAATGTGGAAGGGGTGACAACTGTCAAAGTGTAGGTATTGTTGTAAATTGGTCGGTTTAATGTGTACTGAGGTATGGAGGGTCCCCTGTCGTAGGGTGATATCTACGTCAAGGAAGGTTATACAGGTGTGGGAATATGACCATGTGAAATTGATTGAGTGATTATCATTTAGTGAGTTGAGGAAGTCTAGGAGGTGGTCCTCCCCGTGGGTCCAGATCATAAATATATCATCTATGTATCTGAACCACACGAGGGGACTGAGGGGGGAATTCTTCAGAAAAATATTTTCCAGACGGCCCAGGAAAAGGTTAGCATAGGACGGGGCCATGCGGGTACCCATGGCAGTGCCGCGTATCTGGTGGTAAATCTGGGAGTTGAAGGAGAAATAGTTTTTGGAGAGGATAAAGTTGGCAAGGGATATGAGAAAGGATGTTCTGGGAAGACTGTTTGGAGGGCGCATATCCAAGAAGTGCTGAAGGGAGCTGAGGCCTTCAAGGTGGGGAATATTGGTGTACAAGGAGGTTACGTCAATTGAAACAAGGAGGGAGTCTGGTGGTAGAGGACTGGGGACTTTTGACAGACGTTCCAAAAAATGTGGTGTGTCTTTGATGTAAGATGGAAGGTTCTGCACAAAAGGTTGGAGGTGTTGATCCACCAAGGCTGAAATTCGTTCAGTGGGGGAACCATAGGCCGCAACTATAGGTCGTCCCGGATTGCCAGCCTTGTGTATCTTGGGGAGAAGGTACAAAGTAGGTGTGCGGGGATTTTGAGGGGTGAGAAGGGATAAGGATTGTGAAGAAAGACCTTGTAAGGGGCCTAGGAGGTCCAGGAAGGAGCGAATTTCGAGGCAGATGGAAGAGGTGGGATCTGTGGCATGTGGACGATAGGTGTTGGTATCAGAGAGCTGTTTAAGGGCCTCCGCATCGTAGTCACTGCGGTCCATGACCACGGTGGTGGAGCCCTTGTCTGCTGGGAGGATAATGATATTTTTGTTATTGGACAGTTCTCTCATGGCCCGGATTTCAGTAGGGTTGAGGTTATTGGAGTTGGGAATAGAATTGAGGAAAGATTTTGAGGATAAGGTCGATGTGAGGAAGTCTTGGAACAGGAGGAGGGGATGATTTTGGGGAAGTGGAGGAGGGTCAAGTTGGGATGGTGGTTTGAACTGCTCTAAGCTGGACTCAATCTCACCTCGGCGGCTGTCACTCTCCGTTGTGGTAGCAAAGTGATACCGCCAGCGGAGTGTGCGGCAGAAAGCAAGCGAGTCCCGGACCAGAGCAGCATGGTCGAACTTAGGAATAGGCGAGAAGGAAAGTCCCTTGGAGAGGATAGAGAGTTGTGGTTCAGACAAGGACGTGGAAGAGAGGCTGACCACTGTCCGTTGTGGCGTGTCTACAGGTCGGGCAGTGGCACGAGGGATGGGTGGTAATGGAGGTGGGTGTGGCATATTAAAAATGTGGGCAAGACATGGGACTTTGGCAACCAGGGGAGGAGGTGGTGTGTGCTGCCTATGTGAAGGATGTTGGTAAGGAAGAGACAGGCCTAAAACAAGGTAGCTTTTCAATAGATTTGATAGCTTTAGCACCTCACTAGACTCCACTCCCATATACTTTTCCTTCAATCGTGCCTCTCTTTCAACATACCCCCCAATGGCCTGACAATAAAACTACCAGTCTCCGGCTGCCACCCACAACTCCACCAAACTCTCCATGCTTTTCGTTTCACACAATCGCTTACTCTCACCCATATTGTTCTCCAGCAATATCTACTAAAAGCCCAGCAACATTCGATTCAACTTTCGCCTTTCCACAAGATTCTTTGTCTAATGCATCCCTCCCCAACTCAACATCTTAAACAAATTCTCACAGAGTGCAGACAGTTGCAACAGAAATGTGCACAAAAACATCTGCTAAAGCTATCAAATCTATTGAAAAGCTACCTTGTTTTAGGCCTGTCTCTTCCTTACCAACATCCTTCACATAGGCAGCACACACCACCTCCTCCCCTGGTTGCCAAAGTCCCATGTCTTGCCCACATTTTTAATATGCCACACCCACCTCCATTACCACCCATCCCTCGTGCCACTGCCCGACCTGTAGACACGCCACAACGGTCAGTGGTCAACCTCTCGTCCACGTCCTTGTCTGAACCACAACTCTCTATCCTCTCCAAGGGACTTTCCTTCTCGCCTATTCCTAAGTTCGACCATGCTGCTCTGGTCCGGGACTCGCTTGCTTTCTGCCGCACACTCCGCTGGCGGTATCACTTTGCTACCACAACGGAGAGTGACAGCCGCCGAGGTGAGATTGAGTCCAGCTTAGAGCAGTTCAAACCACCATCCCAACTTGACCCTCCTCCACTTCCCCAAAATCATCCCCTCCTCCTGTTCCAAGACTTCCTCACATCGACCTTATCCTCAAAATCTTTCCTCAATTCTATTCCCAACTCCAATAACCTCAACCCTACTGAAATCCGGGCCATGAGAGAACTGTCCAATAACAAAAATATCATTATCCTCCCAGCAGACAAGGGCTCCACCACCGTGGTCATGGACCGCAGTGACTACGATGCGGAGGCCCTTAAACAGCTCTCTGATACCAACACCTATCGTCCACATGCCACAGATCCCACCTCTTCCATCTGCCTCGAAATTCGCTCCTTCCTGGACCTCCTAGGCCCCTTACAAGGTCTTTCTTCACAATCCTTATCCCTTCTCACCCCTCAAAATCCCCGCACACCTACTTTGTACCTTCTCCCCAAGATACACAAGGCTGGCAATCCGGGACGACCTATAGTTGCGGCCTATGGTTCCCCCACTGAACGAATTTCAGCCTTGGTGGATCAACACCTCCAACCTTTTGTGCAGAACCTTCCATCTTACATCAAAGACACACCACATTTTTTGGAACGTCTGTCAAAAGTCCCCAGTCCTCTACCACCAGACTCCCTCCTTGTTTCAATTGACGTAACCTCCTTGTACACCAATATTCCCCACCTTGAAGGCCTCAGCTCCCTTCAGCACTTCTTGGATATGCGCCCTCCAAACAGTCTTCCCAGAACATCCTTTCTCATATCCCTTGCCAACTTTATCCTCTCCAAAAACTATTTCTCCTTCAACTCCCAGATTTACCACCAGATACGCGGCACTGCCATGGGTACCCGCATGGCCCCGTCCTATGCTAACCTTTTCCTGGGCCGTCTGGAAAATATTTTTCTGAAGAATTCCCCCCTCAGTCCCCTCGTGTGGTTCAGATACATAGATGATATATTTATGATCTGGACCCACGGGGAGGACCACCTCCTAGACTTCCTCAACTCACTAAATGATAATCACTCAATCAATTTCACATGGTCATATTCCCACACCTGTATAACCTTCCTTGACGTAGATATCACCCTACGACAGGGGACCCTCCATACCTCAGTACACATTAAACCGACCAATTTACAACAATACCTACACTTTGACAGTTGTCACCCCTTCCACATTAAACGTTCCCTCCCATACAGCCTTGCAATCCGTGGCAGACGCATCTGTTCTGATCATGAATCAATCTCCAGTTACTCCAAAAAACTATCCCAAGCCCTTGTTTCCCGCCAATACCCCCATGATCTGGTGGAAAAACAAATTTCCCGTGCCATCACCCACAACCCTCGTTCTGCACCTCCTAAAGCTGACCGTGGTCCAACACTTGTCACCCAGTTCTTTCCTGGCCTGGAATCTGTCAACCAGATACTCCACCGTGGGCATGATTTCTTACGTTCCTTCCCTGAAATGCGTCTCCTCCTTCCCAAAATCCTACCCACTGCTCCCCGCACTTGCTTCAGCAGACCGCCCAATCTGTACAACATCTTGGTCCACAAGTATTTACCTACCGACTCCCCTAGACTTCCACAGGGATCTTTCCCGTGTAACAGACCCCGCTGTAAAACTTGCAGCATGCACCCTGCCACCACTACTTACTCTAATCCTGTCACAGGCGAATCTTTCCCTATAATTGGACATGCCACATGTGCTACCACTCACCTTATTTACCAACTCACCTGCATCCACTGCACTGCCTCTTACATTGGTCTCACCACTCAACAACTTTCCTACAGAATGAATGGCCACAGGCAAACAGTTTATACTTCCAACCCAGACCATCCCGTGGCAATTCATGCGAACTTCCATAATTCAAACAACCTCAACACCTGTTTCACAGTCAGAGCTATTAGAGTTTTTCCAAATACCACCACCCCTTCAGAACTCCGCAGATGGGAACTAGCCTATCAACATATCCTTGACACCAGACACACCCCTGGCCTAAACCTACGTTAAACCTGTCACTTGCTATCTCTCATTTCATTTTACAGTCGGTTATTTATATATATATATATATATATATTTTTTATATATATATATTTTCCTCTTTATTTTTTATTTTTTGTATATATATATATTTTAAATTATTCTATCTCCCTTTATTTTCAATTATAACTTTTTGAACTAAGCTACACAGACATTATATTCATTTGTTTCACTTTTATCGCTGGTCAAGCCTATTCCCTACCCCCCCCACCCCCCCCCGGCAATTCTTCCACTACCACGCGTTTTCCGCCTGTGCTTCATTCATGTGGCAGGCTCGGATGTGACCACATCTTTCCCCCTGCCATATGTCTCGCCTCCTACATGAGGAAGACTAAAAAGTCGAAATATTGTGTAATTCTTTTGTTTTTGTGTTTTTACGTGTCTAGCCCTCCTGCCTTCATCTGTGGTAAGTGACGGGTAACTGTTTATTTTCCCTATCCTATCTTATTTTCTGAAACCAATATTAATAACACTGGATACTCTACAAAAAAGATGCATAATGTCAGATGCATTAAAGGCATGGAAAACAATTAAAGCCAAATTCGATGAAACTAACATTAGTTTTTTGTATAAATGTGTATGTTTAAAAAGAGATACAACAAATTTATGATGCCCAGCCACTTTTTGGCAAATTTATTAGTCCCAACTCAAACTGAATTCAGGATGACAGAGGAGGAAAAAGTGTATTGGAGGAAGCTACAACTTGATATGATGGTTCAGATTTACCGCCAATAATTATAAAATTAGTCACTATCACAGACTGTTTATTGAGTTCATAAAAAAAGCCACAGTTCTGGAGTGGCAGAAGTCGCAAAATCATATTTTTAATGAAGAGGAAAAATCCAATTTATATAAAATTTTCAGGCAACTATTTGGAGCCATAGCATCATCAGCATCAGTGAAATGAGTATTTTCCTCATTCGGACCTACCCAGTCCAGTTTACAAAATAGGTCTGGGACAGAGAAAGCAGGAAAATTAAAGTTTGTTTTAAGTATTATAAATCAAACACGCGGTGTAGGGGTTTGGGAGAGACTATACTAGCCTTATCGAACCAAATGTCAACCTCTCCTTCACATGGTGCACCCTGTTTGCACGGACAAGGCTCTGACGACAAAGATTCTCGGTATAAGAAGTCACCAACTGCTTGCCAAAGGCTTCTGAAAGGAGGGCGGAAGAGCAGGGAGCGGTTCAGGACACACTCTTGCCCTTGGGGTTGGAAATGGCCCCTAAAGGCGGATGAATCAGAAATGATCAATGGCATGGGGATGCAGAAGGCAACGGGAAATCACTGCATTAAAGACCACATGAGTATCCCGAGGACATGTAATCCTCTCAAAATACATATATCATGATGGCTTCTTCCTGGGTAAAATATTCCGGAGGTAAAATAGTCCCCCAATCGGATCTCCAGGTGGGGACTGTTCAGGGAGGAGTCATCAGAATGGATAGAAACATTCTTCGAGCCGGAGTGTGGAATGTTAGAAGTCCGAATAGGGCAGGTAGGTTAGAAAACTTAAAAAGGGAGATGGAACAAGCTAGATATTGTTGGGATTAGTGAGATTAAATGGAAGGACGCACAGGATTTCTGGTCTGGGAAACACAGGATAATTAGCACACAAGCTGTCAATGGAGTCACTGGTGTAGGATTTGTAATGAATAAGAACGTAGGGAAATGGGTGAGTAATTATTAACAGTTTAGTGACAGGATTATTTTGACGAGGTTAGAAACTAAGCCTGTCCCAACCACGTTAGTACTGTTGTATATGCCAATGTCACAGGAGTGTAACGAAGAAATAGAGAAAATATACACTGAAATTGAAGAATTAATCCAATATGTGAAGGGGGAGGAAAATCTAATAATCATGGGTGATTGGAATGCGATAGTGGGAGAAATAAAAGAGGGGAATACTGTAGGAAGTTTTGGTCTAGGAGAAAGAAATGAGCGAGGAAGCAGGTTGTTAGAATTTTGTGAAATATATAAGCTAGCAAAGGCAAACACACAGTTTAAGAACCATGCGAGAGATATATACACCTGGAAATGTCCTGGGGATACAGACAGATATCAGCTAGATTATATCATGGTCAAACAGAGATTGTGGAATCAAGGTCTAGACTGTAAAGCGTACCCAGGACAGACACAGACCATAATTTGATAGTAATGAAGTGCAGGCTGAATGAAATTCAAGCGATTAAGGAAGCAGTATAAGCAGAACAGACTGGAAATGAATAAACTGAAACAATCTAGCATGAGAGAAAAATTTGCAGAAATGGTAGACTTAGGTCTAAGAAGTAACTCTGAAAGGAGTTCAACAGAGGACGAATGGAATGCATTAAAGACCGAAATAATGAAAGCTGGTAAAGAAACATTAGGCATTAGTGAACGAGCTGCCCCAAAACCTTGAATCACAGAAGAAATTTTGGAGCTGATGGATCAGAAGGGAAAGTACAAAAATGCTCAGGATGGAGCAGGAAGAGAGCAATACAGGCAATTTAGAAATCAAATAAATACGAAATGCAAAAAAGCAAACGAAAAATGGCTAGAAGAAAAGTGTGAAGAAGTAGAAAAGGAAATAGTCGTAGGTAAAGTAGATGTTGCATATTGAAAGATCAAACAGTATTTTGGAGTAATGAAGAAAATAGGTGTAAACATTAAAGCTTCCGATGGGTAACCTCTTTTAAGCTCAGATGATAGAGCTAACCGATGGAAGGAATACATTGAGAAACTGTATGATGGGGACGACTTGAACAATAGTGTAATTGAAAAGGAAGGCGATGTCGACATTGATGACTTAGGAGATCCTGTTTTGAGAACAGAATTTAATAAATCTCTGAATGACTTGAAAGCAAATAAGGCAGTTGGAATTGATGAGATCCCTGCAGAACTTCTTAAATCCCTAGGAGAAGAAGGAATCGAAACATTATTCAAGCTGATATCAAAAAGCTATGAAATTCCAACTGATTTTAATAAAAATATCATCTTCACAGAACAAGCTGACAAATGTGAGAATTACCACACCATTAGTCTAACATAACATGCTTTAAACTTACTGACCAGAATAATATACAGAAGGATGGAAAGGGTAGTAGAAGAGATAGTAGGTGAAGATCAGCTTGGGTTTAGGAAAAATCGCGGTACAAGGGAAGCAATTCTGTCTTTAAGATTAATATTTGAAGGGTGGATCAAGAAAAACAAAGATATTTTTATGGCATCTGTTGATTTGGAAAAAGCTTTTGATAATGTTAGGTGGGACAAGATGTTCAAAATTTTAAAGAAGTCAGGTCTAAAGTATCGAGATAGAAGAATACTCTATAAACTATATAAGAATCAAGTGGCTATAATAAAATTAGAGAATCACGAGAGACATGCATCAGTTAAAAAGTGTGTGAGACAAGACTGTAGTCTATCCCAGTTCATATTCAACTTGTATGTAGAAGAAGCAATAAAGAAAGCAAAAGAAAAATTTCCATGTGGCATAATTGTTCTGGGAGAAAAAACCAGTATGCTACGATTTGCTGATGACATGGTCTTGTTAGCAGAAAGGGCTGAGGATATTGAGAAGTTACCAAATGGCATGAACAAAATACTGAAGGAAGATTTTGAACTGAATATAAATCAAAGCAAGACAAAAATGACGAAATGTAGCAAATATGATACCAAAACTAGTAGATTAAATATAAAAATAGGATTTGATGGAATAGAAGAAGTAAGTGAATTCTGTTACTTGGGAAGCAAAATTACAACCAATGGCTGAAGCAGGAATGATGTTAAAAGCAGAATAGCACTAGCAAAAAGAGTCTTCATGAAAAAGAGAAACCTTTTATCAAATACTGATCTAAGAATCAGAAAGAACTTTTTAAAACTCAATGTGTGGAGCACAGCACTTTATGGTATTGAAACATGGACTTCAGAAATACAGGAAAGAAAGAAAATTGAAGCATTTGAAATGTGGGGTGAAGAAAGAGTTTGTGGAAGAAGCTTACAGAAAGAAGAGACAGACTGGTAGGTCATATTTTGAGACGCTGGATTGGTTAATTTGCTGGTGGAGGGAACAGTCAAAGGTATGAACTGTAGAGGAAGCTTATAATATATGACGCAGATAATTGAAGACGTGGGTTGTAAGGGGTATGTAGAGATGAAAAGGTTAGCACAGGATAGGAAGGGATGGATGATTGCATCAAACCAGTCGAAAGACTGACGGCACACTGATTTAATAGGTGTAGTTAGTCCAATAAATGACAATTTGATTAATCCCTGATTTTTATTTGAAAAAAAAAAATAGTTTTATGTAAATCTTAATTTTAATCAAAATTATTTAATCATACCAACCCTGGATGTGAGCACAATTATAAGAAGGGGCAGGTTAGAACTGATATAGTTCAGTATGATGTGGAAGGCAATACTAATACAGTGCAGAGGAAGTTGAAACACTACATAGACATAATGAGTAAGAGGGTACAAATTCTAAATAAATAAAAGATACTACAACAAGAAGATGTGAAGGCAAAAGAGGTAGGTAAAAAAAAAGAGCATGAAAGACTAAGGAAGCAGTATGGTAATAGGAAATGGAACAAAAACTAAATAAGAAACTAATAGCAGCAAAGAAGGAAGCTAATGATTTTTCATGAAGAATGTTACAGTTTAACAAATATGCGATTAAAACAGAAATTTGAATGCTCTCCTATTTTACAATGTAGCAATAAAAAGATAAGGCTGGGGAAAAGGTTAAGAATGATTCAGAAAAGTTGCAAATATTAGTTTGATGAACAATTAGAGCCTGTCAGGACAGCAGGAAAATATTGGATTTTTCTTTTTGCTTCAGACTTTAAGGATTAGCAACTTCAAGGTCATTAGAGGATGGGGATCAAGCAAACTCAGCCACTGGCTTCTGAAGAAAACATCACGTCATTCACCCAGAGAGATTTTGGGAAATCGTGGAAAACCAAAATCTGGGTCGTCTTGATGGGGTTTGGAACTTGTGTCCTCATCAATGCCAGGCCCAGGCATCATCACTCAATAATCAAGCATGATGAAATTTTGGAGAAGCTTTTCCACAAAAGAGTAAAAGAACAGATCAGAAAATTAGAAATAGGTTCTGAGTAAATCATATTAAAAAAAGTGTAAAGGATAAAATCTCGCACATTTGTTATAGTTTGATGCTACAACATACTTTAAATTGCTTAAATCAAGTCTGCAGTCTTTAAACATATCAGAAGACTGGTAGTGTATAATAGTAGGTAGTAACAGTTCATAAAACATGAGAGACTAATAGGATCGAGAAATGTTGAATTTAATCAATGGAAGGCAATTGATGGAAAGGTTGATATCTAGCCAATATCACTTTTGTGAAGAAAGATAGTGGTTTGTAAAATTACACCACCAGGTCAGAACAGGTTGTTCAGGTGAATCTCTCCAAGTTACATCTGAATGAAAAGGGAGGGAGTGTTTGGTGTGAAATATATGGCAGCAGCTGAAATGGTGGTACCGTTCAAGTCTCAATTGCTTGATGAGGGCTGAAGTGCTTAGATGGCTATTGGAAAGGGACACTTGCACATCTAGGAAGGGGGCCAAGAGGAATAAATAGCACCATGTGAAGTTCAGAGTATAATTGGAGTTGACCTTCTCTATAAAGTTGAGAAAGTTATTGCTCCCATGTGTTCAGATCAGAAAGAAAGCCACTCAGATAAACTTGATATAAAAATGACTGTCCAATATACTCAAGGAAGAGGTTATCTTATAGTCTCAGGTTGTAATGAAAGACGGAACCCAAATGAGTCCATAGACACTTGGTTTACTACTTTATTTTATTATCAGTTGTGAATTGTAAATATGACCACATACAGAAATCAGCTATTGTTTTGACAATAAGAAAGAAGAAAAACAACAGAAAAATGATCAAAACAATGGTTATTGAAAAAAAAAAAAAAAAAAAACAGAATTTAGTCACATTAATGTTTTAATGACCTGAAGCTAGAATCTAAAGATTGGTTTGATTATGTTCGCATGAATGAAGAATTATACTTCAAGTTATTGGCAACGGTGGCTCCGTGTATAAGATATAAAATTTTCTTGTTATATCTTTGCCCAAGCTTTGGGGGAAATTATACCAGATACTTTTGCTGGTATTCATGAGGCATTAAAAAATACATTATAAACATTAGCATGTTAAAATACCATAAATTTGGCTTTTTGAGGTGTTCTGTACCACATGCCGATCTATGTGATTCATTATATTTTTTTCTGTGCTTTCCAAAAATAAGTTCTTAATGAATTCACTTTTATGTACCCGTTTCTTTATTTGTCTGCTGAACAACTTCTAACAATTTATAGATAAGAATATCATATGCAGTACTTTTTTCTGCTTATTTAACGAATCTTTGCTTTTGATTTTCCACAAACACTCATTTTGTCTGTATAAATGAATAAACTCAGTGAGAAATTCATGTGACATTAGTCTAATATCAGTCATTTTCTACTGAAAAGACGTAAAGCAAGTTGGAACTACATAAACACACTGCTTTTTGCTGGACTACAAGTAGGAACACGTAAGGAAAATCAATAGCACTCCGAGTGCCTTCAAGCCAAATAATTGATGGAACACAATGGTTAAGTCAATCGATTTGTGTTGCAACTTGAGACTGTACAAGCAAAACGGTCGACAAAAGTGAGTGCATGTGCCAGGCTTAATGCAGTAGCACAGATTTGATGACTGATTTGGTCACTAAAGGAATGGTAGTTATTGTTTAGAATTGTGCGAGAAAGTGGTAAATAAAGATGTGCCTCACCAGAGGGTACAGATCCCTAAAATATTCCATCACACTCAGTCCATGGCATTGATGGAGTGAAAAGGAAGTGGAGGGGTAGCCTTGTTGCAAGACATTAGAGGTATTTATCAAAAAAGACTTGTATTCTCTAAGAGATTTACAAGTTTCTAACATTACCAACTTGATTACCAAGTTTATAAATTTCAAGATGCAGTTACAAGCCGGAGGAGCATGAATTTGTGGCAGTTAAGAGTGAGCTGGTTTCAGGATGATGCCTTTAGGGTGACCATTCAAACCCATGAATTTTTGGACATCCTTGTTGATGGATGGTGACAGATATGGAGATGTTAATTAATCTTACTGATGAAAGATTTTAGCCACCTATTCACACCACTGATAAGTTGATTAGTAAGAAGACATTGAAGGAGGTCTTTAATGGAATGAGTTTATGCAGAGCTAAATAACTGGTCTTGGGTAAGAATTTCAGGAAACTGGGCAAGGCCAAAATAGTACAGGGTGCGGCAAAAAGATCTGACGGTTTTAAAGTACAAACAACATGAAAAATAAAAGTGATACAAAATATTTTATTGCTTATTACAGAAGGGTATTCATGAAAATTAATGACAATAACATCAGAACAACCAATTTCATCCGTTTAAGATGTGAAGATAACGTCCTTTAAATGACGTCCGTCTTTGAACAAGCATTCTTCCAGCCTTGCACTGAAGCTGTTGAACACCTGCTCTAACATTGCACAAGGCAGGCTGGCGATTTCTTGGCGTATGGATTCTTTCAGTTCGTCCAGTGTGCGAGGTTTGTTTGTGTAAACTCTTGCTTTAAGGATTCCCCACAAGAAAAAATCACAAACGCTAAGGTCTGGAGAGCGAGCTGGCCATTCAATGTCCCCAAAACGCGAGATCACTCGACCACGAAACTTGCTTCTCAAAACGTCCATAACCTCACTGGCTGTATGGGCAGTTGCCCCATCCTGCTGGAACCATATCCTACTGCGCACCAAACGATTTATCTTAAGTTCAGGGATCATGAAGTTTTTTAACATCAACAAATAACGTTCCGAATTGACCGTAACGGTTCGACTACCCTCTTCGAAGAAGTATGGCCAAATGACACACCTTTTGGTTACACCACACCACACGGTAACCTTAGGACTATACAGAGGACGTTCATGCAGTTGTTCCGGATTTGTAGCCGACCAATAACGAAAGTTCTGTTTGTTCACATAACCATCCAGATGGAAATGTGCCTCGTCGCTCATCATTAAACATTTTTCATCCGTCAGCATTGCAATCATCTCTTCTGCAAATGCTTTACGCTTTGCATAGTCATTAGGCTTTAACTGCTGAACAATAGCCATTTTGTACGGGTGGAAGTGCAGATCGAAACGCAAAATTCGTCTTACCGAGCGGTCAGACATGTGCAAAGCAGCAGCTTGTTAGCGAGTCGACCGCCGAGGACTGGCTTCCACAACTTCTCTTACTCGATCGATATTCTCTGGCGTCCTAGATGACCGTGGGCGACCTGTTGACTTCTTAACGCTGAACTGGTAGCTCGAAGGTGCTCACCCATAGCATAATGGTGTTCCGAGTTGGGACTCTTCCTTTTGGACTCACGTTAAATCGTCTACGGAACTGCCGCTGAACAGCAACGCAGGAATCGCCACTTTTAAAAAACGCCTCGACAACAAACGCACGGTGCTCACCCGACCATTGTTCCATGGCTACTACAAATGTTCACGTAAGGGCTCTGGATTGCGCCTATCTCCAACACCCCCCACCATCTACTCACTCAACAATAGGGCGACGAAAACCGTCAGATCATTTTGCCGCACCCTGTACAAATAAAATACTTAAACATTTGAAGAGGACAGTTCTGTTGAAGCAGTGATGAGTCAAGTTGGGATTGTGGCAGGAAATTTGTTTTCCTACTGCCCAGGTTCCTTGCTGTCACAGCAAACTAGAACAATATGCAACAGAATGACAGTTAATCAAGACTAAGGGTATATGTTCAGATTTTAGGGCTGGGGAGAAGGTAAGGCCAGTCCATAAGACAAAGTCCCAATTCTGATAAAGAAAAGATCAGGTTAACTAGTGACAGTTTGGGTGTTGGTGACGTGTTGAGGATAAGAACAGGATGAGTCGATTTTCAATGAGGTATCTAAGGTGGATTGTGGACACAGGAAAAAAAGGATTTACACAAAAAGGTCTTTGTTATTAGAGTATTTTTAATTTGCTAGCACAAATTTTTGTGGGGGTTATGGTTAGGTTGTAATCCATTCTGGATGAGAAAGGTAATCAGTATCCCATGGTACAGCATTAATGATAAGTGGTATGTTATGGTGTCACTAACTACGAGCAGTCCTCGCAATATTGTTTTGACTTTATATTAGTTATTGTTATGAACCAACAGAATTTTAGCCTAATCATTATCTATGCTAATTTTGCTGATAGAAAATAATTTTTTTTACCTCGCACACAGTGGTACATTCGTTGTATTGCAATCTCTAGTATGAAATTTCCCTACACATGTAAATTTAATATATTAATTGCAATGTTGTCGGCCATACTCGTTTCCGAGTTTATGTTGCTCTCTTGCGTGTTTATTCGTGTGTGCGTTGGTGGCTGGTCAGGCCGATTCTTGCATAGAACAGTCATCCGCACACACTGCACACAATTGTGGGTGGCTGGCGCGGTAGGGTTTGTCGGGCTTTCCGCCTTAATCGGGATTCAGCTGCCAGACTTCACTGCTCCTCTTCGGAACGCGCCACTGCTGTGGAGGTAGTTTTGCGCCACAGAACGCGGTCATTTGTGAGGCTGTCCCAGATGTTAAGGTCTATATTAGTTTTCTTCAAGGTCTTCTTGAACTGGTCTTTGTAGCATTTCTTAGGGACACCGCGAGGTCTGCTGCCAGTGCTGAGCTCACCGTGCAAAAGTTGGCGAGGGTGTCTACTGTTGCTCATACGCTGAATGTGTCCAACCCATCTAAGTTGGTGGCTGATGATGAGGGCTTCAATGTTATACATTTGAGCTCTTTCCAAGACTCTAATGTTGGACACACAGTCGTCCCATTTAATGTTCATTATAGAGCGAGCTGGTGAAATCGCTCCATTTTCTTAATATCTCGTCGATAGAGTGTCCATGTCTCACACCCATACAGCAACATGGAGACAACTACAGCTTGGTAGACCATCAGCTTGGTGGTTAAATTAAGATCTTTGTTTAGAAACACTCGCCGAGTAAGTCGCCCAAAGGCTATGTGTGCTGTTCGAATTCTGTTTTCTACATCCTTCTCTGCTGTGCACTGTGTAGACAGATTGCTTCCAAGGTAGGAGAAGCTATCTACTTGCTCAAGGGCTGTGCCGGAGATGGTAACATCAAAGTCTGGGAGTGTAGCTCCAGGGGCAGGTTGCGCTAGCACTTTAGTTTTTCGGGTGTTGATGGTCAGGCCAAAACGGTCATATGCGTCCTTGAAGTAGTTTACGGACTGTTGTATCTGCAGAGGAGTATGTGCTGGAGAGGTGATGTCATCTGCATACTGCAGTTCTGTTACCTGGGTGAGGAAAGTTAATCTTGATGAGCGGAGTCTTGCTGGATTGAATAGTCCTCCGTCAAACCGGTATCTGATCTCCACGCCTGGGATAGATGACGTTTCGTAGAGCATTGCTGCCAAATATAGGGGAAAAGTGCAAGTACACATCCTTGTTTCAGACCATTTGTGATAGGGAACTTTTCAGAGGCGTCGTTCTGATAAAGGACTTGACCGACCATACCATCATGGAGTGCTCTAATCAATCCCAGAAAATGTTCAGGGCATCCAAATCGTCTTAATACCATCCACATTGCAGGTCTAGGCACAGTATCAAAAGCTTCCTCTAGATCATAGAATACCAGAAAGAGAGGCTTTTGTTGTTCTCTGCACTTCTCTTGAAGTTGTCTAGCACAGAAGATCATGTCTATGGTGCCCCTCGAGGCACGGAATCCACATTGAGATTCTGGAAGTACTCTCTCTGACATAATTTTGAGGCGGTTCAGCAGGATCCTAGCAAACGTCTTTCCTGCTATTGATAAAAGAGAGATACCACGATAATTGTTGCAGATACTTTGATCCCCTTTTTTGAAGATGGTGACTATGTTAGCATCCTTCATGTCCTGAGGCACCTCCCAAGTTTCCCACATGAGAAGAATGAGTTGGAAAATCCTGGTTTTCAAGGGTAACCCCCCACTTCGAATCAGTTCTAAAGGAATATTGTCTGGTCCAGGAGCTCTGCCTGTTCAGGCTATTCAGTGCTTTGCAAAACTCCTGGAAAGTTGGCGGGACTGACATCCAAGGTTGTGGAGGGTGCTGCGGCATATTCCTAAGGAAATCGTCTGCAGCAGTAGAGCTACGGTTCAAGAGAGAGTTATAGTGTTCTTTCCAGCGCTTCAAGATGTCCTGGCTCTCGGTAAGAGTGGTAGTGTTATCAGCTGCTTTTAGTGAGCCAGATGAGCTGCGAGTAGGTCCATATAGCTCTTTAATTCCTGCATAAATCTTTTAAGATCCCTAGCGTCTGACAGAGTTTGGAGTTCCTTTGCTTTTTGTTGCCACCAGTTATTCTTGATTTCCCTTGTTTCTGTCTGACATTTCCGCTTAAGGGCCTGAAAGCGGGTTTTCTTCGTCACAGAAGTTGGATCTTGAGCGAGGAGTTGATAGGCTTCACGTTTCGCACTGATGAGGGTCAAAATTTGTTCATTGCTGTCATCGAACCAATCTGGCCTTGTTTTTTCCTCGTAGCCAATTACTTTCTCTGCAGATTTTGTGATGATGTTTCGAAGGGTGGTCCATTCTGACTCCACATTCCTTGTATTGATTGGATTGTTGGACAGTTGTTCTAAAATATCATCTTGATATTTTGAGGCGACAGTATCGATGCGGAGTTTTAAAGTATTATATTTCCTCTTGTAGGGGTTTATGTGGAAGGAGCGTGATTTTTTGCAATGTAGTATATAGCTAAATGGGTAGGTCAACACGGAATGAAGATAAAGGCAAAAAAAAAATCAGTTCATTAGGTAAACATAAAAAAATTAGATGTCTACGGTTATAAAGTGGGCAGGATTTTCTTGCTGAAGACCTGAAAAGTATATACCTTGGCATAACACACTGAACAGGTGGTAGAAAAAGTTTTGAAAATCCCTAATTTGATTGGAGAGTTTAATAAGAGGATTTACCAGAGAAATGAAGGAATTGGGTTACAAAACTCTGGTCAGACCTTTGCTTGAACAGGGTAGTTTAGTATGGGATCCATTTTCTGGTTACCAAGAACAGGAGTTGGAGGGAGTGCATACAAGGGCTGCTGGATCTCTGGAAATTACTGCAGAATGCAGTCGGTAACTGATATAATAACGGAGCTGAAATATGATTCACTGGAAGAGAGGAGGAGGGTGAAGAGAATGGTGGAAGTTCACAGGGTATATTGGCGAGGAGGCATGGAAAGATATTGGTGATGAGGCATGGAAAGATATTGGTGATGAGGCGTGGAAAGATATTGCTGTAAGAATAAAGAGAGGTGCAGGGAAGGGAAAAGATGACCATGACCACAAAATGGAACGCGATTTCAGGCATAAGTGTGCGAGAAAATTTTTGGTGAATGTAAAATAAGAACTTGGTATGAACAATTCTATCTTTGGCATGAATAATGCAGTCAGAAATGGTGGTTGTCTCTAGCATTAATGCTGAACCGTATCGTAACATTCATGCAGCATCATGTCTAAACTATGTTTCTTTTTGCTTTCATGTACATTTTGGGATTACTGGAGATCGTGATTCAGCAATGAAGTGGCATCACAATACTGCTGTAGTCAAACACAAGACACCACTAGAAATAATTTCTGAAGTACATTTAATGGTGTCATACCAGTCGAGGGTGTATTACAACCTTATTTCTGCTTGAATATAACTGTACTACAATGGAATTACTGCATGAAAATAATATGTCTTGCAACTGACTGCAGCACTATTAAGACGTTACTGGTGACTGTTGTTGTAGCGGAATCGCAATCTCCAGTAGACCATACACTTTTTCTTGAAAGGTATGTCCTCAGAAACGAGTGACAAATTTCAAGCAAATAGCACAATGTCTTATCACATTCTTATTTAACCATTGCAAAATTTTCTTTCGTAGATAAGGGAGTTAGGGATTTGGACATATTGCCAAGTGAAAAAAAGTTCAAGATCGCGATACTGCTAAAACTTTCCACCACATGGAACATAACATTGAAAACACTTTCATCCAATACCATCGTCGGTACAGGGATCAAGTCAACCTAAACTGTTTTGTTTTCTCCAAAGTGGTCGTGGTTAGACAAATGCTGCTGGACCAAAATAAAAATTTCATAACAGCCATACAAAGGTAATATTTGCATACAGCGAAAATGCTGTGCTATTGCAAATTCCTTGTGACTGTTTGCAACACAGACAAGTTGAAAATGTTGAGTCTACTGGAGATTGCGATCCCGCTACAACAACATTCAGTATATCGTTGGAATACTGCTGTCCTCAGTCGCAAAACGTATTACTTTAAAGCAGTAATTCCATTGTAATACAGCCTGGACCATTATTTTCAAGCAGAAATTAGGTTTTAATACAGCCTGGACCAGCATGAAACCATTAAATGTACTTTGGAAAGAATTTCTAGTAGAGTCTTGCATTTGACCACTGTAGTATTATGACAACTCCTGGCGGAATCGCGATCTCCAGTAATCCCGAAATGTCAAGTACACATTACAACAAAGGACTTAACAACTGATTTGTATTAATTTTGGGGCGCTTTGGTACAGCGGTATTGCAATCTAGAATTAAACCGAATAATTTAGCAAAAACGCAGAAAGAATTTAAATCTAACATTCGTAGAGGGCAAAAATAGGTGGGTAGAGGGGAAATGTGTGTACTGAACTGCCACCGCGGCGTTCGCTCCAACGCAATTAAATAAATTATAACTATGTTCCAGTGGTAATCTGAGAGGAGGTTCAACCACACATTTTTTTCTCGCGGGAAATATCACTACTCAGCTCAAAGTCGAGGCGTACATACACAAAGCGAATGTTTACATTCTATATTTCCTGTATAATTATGGCTGAGGTTTTCATCTTACAGAAACAACCAGTACAGAACTGCAAGCAAAATTCAAATACTTAATATATATATATATATACAAAGAATCATTAATACTCATAACACCATCACTCACATTTTCTGGTCACCTGTTGCACAGTGCACAATACCTTCTACCTTGATCACAAGCTGAAGTAGGGCTGTTGATAAAATATCGATATATCGATATATCGATATTTTTTTAAAAAAATATCGATATTTATGAGTGATATTTTTTAGGACGATATATCGATATATCGATATTGAAATCTGGATATCGGAGTCCGATATTTTTTAAAAATAAGTGGTTATTTTCCGTTTTCCTGGTAGAATATTCCAAGTTATTATTGGAGGGAAAACGATTACCTGTGTTGCACATGCAATACATTTTCATAGATAGAATTTTAAGAAACAATGAACGATACCAGCACATGGAGAAGCAGGGCCGCCGTAAGGGGGCGTGCCAGGCAGCATATTATTTAGCGGGCGACCTCCATTTTTTTAGCTCAACAGCTGCTACGGGCGGTCGGCGGCGACACTGGGGATGGCAACAATGGGGGCGGCAATCTCACAGTTTTTTGACCCGTTTCGGAAATTTCCTAGATCCACCACTGGCTGTAGTTGGACAGTGGGCGGCATAATCGCTATTGCACGCGGGCGTTCAAATAGCTAGCGGCGGGCCTGTGAAGAAGTAAAAAACAAAGGTAAAATAACTCATTCAATATTCATTAGAATTCTTGTCTGGACACTTTGAAAAGTTTTTAAAATTTGTCTTCAATCAATGCAAAAGTATTAGCATTAAGAAACTAATCGTAATGTACGAGGTATGGGTAGGGTTGCCAGATAGCCGGAAAATCCGGGAATGTTCCGGAATTTTGTGTCTGATCTCGTGTTCAGGAATTATGCGTTATTGTCCCGGAATTTCCGTATACTAGTTTTTTTCTCAAACTCAGTTCACCACGGTGGTCATGAGGCCAAGCCAAGTATCCCATGCTTGCAGCGGGAGGATAGAATGTCCCTTAAATCAGAGGAATTGAAACTGACAGGAAAATACTCTTTGAATTTTCTGGGAATTTGAAAATTCTAGATGCAGTTAACATTAACTTCCTTTATACAGAGTTCACATGTCTGAAACGTGTTTTTCAGGTCCTTCCAAAAGCCTTTCCAAACGATAAAATCTGGGTCAATTTCTGTAGAACAAGCGTTTTTAATGATTTTGAATATTTTAAAAAAATAGTTGGTTTTGTTTTGTCAATTCCAACAAGCAATGACTTTTACGAGACAAGTTTTAGTCCGTTGAATAATTTATGAAATAAGAGTGAAACAGAACGTTCATGGATTCGATCAAAGCTGAACTGCAAACTCAATCAATTTTGAAGACTCTTGCTGAGAAATTTTATCAGTTTTGCAAAGCAGTGACGGAGAAATATTTATGAAAATGGCAAAATCTAGAATTAAATGTTTTAAAAGTAGATGATTAAGATCTATTTGGATTGATGTTGATTTTGATTTAGCAAAAGATAGATGCTAATTTTTTTATTTGTTGATAAAACCTGATGTTGATTTTCTGCCTAATTTTAATTAATGAGCCTAACAGAAGTGTTCAGTTTTGGTTTAATATTTTTGAGATTTTGATTAATAATACCCAATGTTGATTTTGTACCAAAGTAAAAAATCCCTAACGAGGTGGTCAATTTGTGTTTTAAGTTTAGTATTTTTCCTTTTGATTCATAATACCTGATGTTGACTTTCTACCATAGTTTAATTAATAAAGATAAAAGAGGTGCTATATATACGTTAGATAACATATTTACCTAAAATAGAATTTTTTATTAATTTGCATTTTTGTTCACTCTTTAAACATACCGCTAAAATACTTTTTAGACCCAGAAATGTCCCGGAAATTATAAGCCTGTATCTGGCACTCCACAGTTAAATATTTCGCGCGAATTGGATACGCTTCTTGTTCCATACCAACAGAAGAATTGAGCTCCAAAATTATGTTACAGCCAGTTTTGTTATATCACTTACGAATTTATTAAGATAAGAAATTGAAAAAAAGAATCTACCACTTTTGGATTGCCTTTACAAAGCGCTATGCTAAAAACTTATTATCATAGATTGGTGCATTTAAAAAACATTAACGCCAAGGGAACTGCCTTGACAGTAGCGGCTCTAGAATTTTTCCAAGCCGGGGAAAAACTGAGATTGCCGCCTCTTCAAACATTGTTGCCAGCCTGACCCCGAGAATCGCCTCCTTGATTGTTGGCCAAACGCATTGATGTCGCCACTTTAAGGCGGAGCGACTTCCCGCGCGGTCGAAGCGGCGGCCGCCCCAACTGTTCACACGAGGCGGCGGTCGAGGCGGCGGCCGCGCGGTGGGCGCCACGCGGACTCGATATTTGCCGCGTATAGCTCAGTTGTTTGTGGAACAATGGATATAGAAGACGAGCATGTAATGCTTCTATGGTTGCTGTACCGAAGATGGAACAGGAGAAGAAAAAATAGGCGCTATTGGATTCATCCAATACTATCAGAACGGAGTGAAAAGGGTTTTCTTTTATACCCTGTGGCCCCAATTAAAAAGGAATGAAGAAAAGTTTTTTTAACTTTACGAGGATGTTTTCGTCCTCTTTCAATGAGTTGCTTACCGCTGTAAGACAAGAGCTGCTTAAAGAAACAACCGTGATGAGAAGCAGCATACATCCAGAAAAAGACTGGTCATTGCTTTAAAGTTAGAAGAAATCATTTTATTTATTATATCTTCATATTATGGCAACTCGTCACATTTCTTTGAGCCAACCAACCGTTCCAACTGTATTTTAAGATTCAAATCTATTGATAATAATGCGATTAAGATCAAAGTTTAGATAAAATTCATTGTTGGATCAATAGATAACAAATTTCAATATATAAAAGTACCGTTATAAAATAAGATCAGGAAGTTATTAGAAAAGTAAAAAAAGAAGTAATTAAATTTGAATTCTTTATTTATTTAGCACAAGAAAAAACGACGACATCAGTGCTTGTGAATTCATTTTTACCTAGTAAAATCAAAAATATGAGAACGCAATCATAAAAAATAGGATTGTCACATTCTTTGGAAACGATCAGACACTCAGATTGTACATTACGGTTCAAAAGTACAGATTAAGTTAAAACGTAAGATAAAGTTTCGGTGCTGGATCAATAGAAAAATAGAAAATTTGGAGGTCTAAAATGGTGTATTATTAAAATAATATGAAATCAGGAAATAATTTCAAGAAAAGTAAAAAATTAAATTAGAATTTTCACTGTGTGTGTTTAATGTAATGGCATATTAAATGTTTTACATTTGAACACTCAAGTGTAATGATACAAAAAGGGGAAAAAAATCAATTCCTGATTTATCTTCTTCAGTTGGCTGTGTCGCCGCGCCGCCTCCACGCCGCGAGTTCAAAACAGACGAGGCGGCGCCGCGCGCGGCGCCGCGCGTAAGTCGCGTGGAAACCATGCGCCGCGCGGCGCCGCGCGCGGCGGCCGGGGCCGCGCGGCATCGTGTGTTTTGCCCCATTTAATTACATTGGACCATGCGTCGACTCGACCGCCGCGCGGCGCAAAACGCCTCGTCTGTTTTAGACCTAACTGTTTGCCAAACGCATTGTTGGACACGATATTATCGCCCAGAGCAAGTACCCCGGTTTGCCCCACCCCTCGCCATAAATCCTGCATTCCAACTAGAATCTCAGCTTCAAAAAATTGTATTATGGTAAAGCGTTACCCATTTGCGAAGCAATATCAAAGAAGGGGAAATTTTCAATTAATGTAGGGAGTTCTCCATTCATAGTAGAAGAAACAACGGGAAAAACATGCGTTCATGCTCTTGAAAAGTATGTCCAATGAAGTTTCTGACATGAGTTTTGGTGCAAAATTTTACTTCATTCACCACCTTAGTTTGGATTTTTTTTTTGGATCTGAAACTCTTTTAAATAACTATGACGTTCTCTCATCATAATTCTATGCAACATCCAGTTGTCCTAGAAAATGGTAATTTGGTACACATACTTGGTTTCATCCCCATAGTATAAGAAAAGTTCCCGTGTTTTTTCAATGCCAATCTAAAAGCTGAAACGTCTTAGAGAAAATTTGTAGGTTAATTGCTTTCTTCTTGATGAGGCTATATGCCTTGAATTTCAGTTTTGCACAAAGATCAGGAGCATAAAAAACACAATTAATTTTACTTTGTTACTACATTTAATTTGGAAGTTATTGGTAGTCCTACACCGATGGTAACAATGCAGACACGGTGAAGCTCGCACAGAACGAATCGGACTCCAGACCATTGTTTTACACGAGCGTGCGTTGTCGAGGAAAGTATTTTGATATGGAAATTGGATGCAAGCAGGAATATTGATAAATTCGGATACACAATCTATGCTAAGGTGCAAACATTTGGTACAAAAAAGTAAGAAGACTCAGAATAAGCTATCAACCTACAAAAAGAAATTAAATTCCACATAAAACAATACTTGTAAAAAAAGTGACTTGGTCACTATGCAAACTCTGATAATAGAACATCAACATAAATAAATGCCTCTACAATGTTGTATTATTGAGCTTTTAAACTCACAAAGGCTAAGATTTCCCTCGATGCTCTTTCTGGATTCACAAGTCTTCGAGTAAATCATAAACATTCTGCCTTTCCTTTTAGTAAAGAAGTAGTATAATGGCTAAATCACAATTTTTTAAAAAAATATTTATCCGTGACGTCATGACAAACTATTTTTTTTTTGTTGAGAAAATCAAAACTTGATTCAGAAAAATATCTCACAACTCTTCATCATTAAATAGCCACAAGACTTCGCCCTTTTTTAAAATGATTTGTTTTTGTAACATTGTTTTTATATAATGGGGTCGATATATCGATATATCGATACTTTTTCTTCGATATATCGAACCCGATATAAATATTTTTTAAAATATCGATATATCGAAAATCCGATATTTTTTAAAATATCAACAGCCCTAAGCTGAAGTAAAACGCTCACTGTACTGTCGACAATGAAGATAAGATCTACCAGAGACAAAATAATAAATACTGCGTTGACTTTCCCAGTGATAAACTGATAACACAACATATCTACCAAAGTATCAAAACGCACACACACCTGCAGAGACAAAGACGGTGCCCGCCAGAGGAGATTTTCACATACACCCCAGCCGGGTCTCTTCGCACACAGTGCATTAGGTTTTTAACTTTTGCGGAAGAAAGATGCGTGCAACATTGAACAAACGATCCGGCAAAGTTGCTTAATAGGTCCAAGTTGACTGTCGGGATGGGATATACTGCTACTTTCCGGTCACTGTGATATCTGTCACAGTGACTTAAAAGTCACAGTGATTTTTAACTGGGACTCTGTCACGTCGAAACGATAGTGTCAGTATCTTCCACCAGATGGCAATATGTGAGAAATCACGGGCACAGTGAAAAGTAACGACATTCAGTCCCATGATTCAGTCACGTTTTATATGCAAATGAGGCTAAACTGTGACTGTCACGTCTGGAGAATAGTGCTGATACCTGCCACCAGGTGGCAACGCGTAGAAAATCACTGTCACAGTGAAACAGAACCGAAAAATTACGTTTAGAGCAGAGGCAATAGTTTTAGAGTACATTCAGTCGACTGTGTGTGAAATTTTTAGTTGCGTTTACCAATAAGTAGTTAATACTTCCTGGGTGCAAAATGTTTTTATTTTCCTTTCATGAATAAAAACAAAATATTGTCAGCCTACGCTTTTATTGTTTATTGGGTATTTGTGCAATTGGAACGTTTCTCTCTTCGAAATAAATTATAGTTACCCTGAAAAACCGTATATTTTTATCGTAAATGTTTTAATTTAATACTACCCAAATTATTTTACAAAATGAGATAAACATAATAACTTTTTCTGACATTACAGCTGTAGTGTAAAGTGTTTGACAACAGGAGCAGTTATAATTTTTCATCTCAGAATTCAACTACAATGGTTCCCAAACAATTAATCTTAAAATATTTTTTAAAAAAAGCGTAATTACTGCACTGATAATCACGATTTTTTTCATTACATCATCCTTATATTCATCATAAATTCTCTGCTGTGTGGTATTTGCTTTACCATTTAATATTTTTACAAAGATTTTGAAATGACTCAAGGCAAAAGAAGGGGTACAATAGTCTTAAAACCAAATTTCTTCCTGTAAGTAATCATTGTACACACATTATAGGCCTATCCCTTAAAAATTAGCACATTGCAAAAAAAAAATTTGTGTTCTGAAGTTTATCATAATGCCAGTCTCCAAATTACAACTCTTCAAGAAGTGCAGGAAATTCTTTTTCCATATATTAATTTCATGTTACATCCAGACCTAACTATCAACATTTATCTGTCTAAAACACATTTAAACATTAGGTAAACATCACTGATAAACATTGTCTAATAATTCCTTGCCACATCTAATATTCAGTGAAAATTATTATGTATTTCCTAAATTGAAAACGGTTTACCTGTCCAGTTTACAGAACACAGAATATGTAAGCAGTTGCTGAACATTTTTATTTTCATAACTGTTAGCAATATTAGGCTCAAATTGAAGATATGCATTATATTATGTGTATAAATCTTATTAAAATATGTATACATTATTTCAGAAAATGCTAGCCAGTACTGATGTTTTAAATACTCTCATCTTCTGTTAGGGCAGTGAAATACAAACTGTGGTTTTAAGTAATATTCTGACTAAAATAAAAAGAGTTGTGGAAAATGTTTAATGACTGATCAACCTCCAGTAATGTTAAAACAGAATTTCAGTGATGTGAAAGCTGTATTTACTTTTTAGGTTTAACAGTTAGTCATACTTTTAAACTATCTGTAAATACAGTAAGTGTATAGATTAGATGGTTTTCCCTTGCTATTATTCTTTACTCAAATGTCTGGTTTCCTACAACTGTTATCTACTAATTAACACAATTACCAATGCAATGATGAATGGGAAATTTAGATATACGATACTGCAAGAATTACTTGTTTTCACTTGGTGGTGTTAGACAAAGCTAATTGTAGGTCCCAGGGAAAAAGGAACTGGTTGTTCATTCCTGACACAATGGCCTTGTGGATGGTCTAACCAACCTTCAGGTCTGTACTAAGTATTTAATATAATTAAATAATATATATTCCTTAATGAATTCCAACTGTCAAGGATAAAAAAATGTATTATTTTTATCAAAACAGTTTCTGAATGAATATTATTTGTACAGGGATATAATCAGTATATCCTCTTTCAGATTAAATATTGCAGTTTTTGGTGTAATATAACTTTTTCATTTAAGTCTATTAAATTTCAGTTATAAGAATGTGTGGTGAAACACAAATGGGAAGGTGCTGAAAAAAAGATGTGAGTCAATGTCATTTTGACTGGATACATTCTGAGATATCCAGAACTGCAGGGTATGAGAGGGAGGAGATATGCAGAGAAATTAGTAGCTACAGAAAACAGAGCCAGATAGATTAATTCTGTAATAGGTGAAAATTTGTGATAAGTATTGCATAGGATACATTAATGTAGAAAGCCTGATAAGCAGAAATGGTTTCACTGTTTGCACATAGTATAAAAAAATAGTACCTTTTATATAATAGTAACCTAAAACAAACATATTTTACAAAACAACAATGATGTATCTACAACCATGTCAGTAGCTACCGGTACCTAATGATGTACTGGTTATCTGACTGGACCTCATAATCAAGAAGTTATGCTGGATCCATCTGATATGAAATCCTCCGAAAATGTGATTTGGATACAAAGAATTCTTATTATATTCAGAACTCATCCTGTCAAACTGCAATCGCTATTGTAGAAGGAAATTCCTTACACGGATGTGTGGTTATATTATGGTCCATTTTAATTCTAAAAATTAGGAATTGTTAATAAAAAAAGTTCCAGCTACTTTAATAAGTCTGGTGGTGCAATCATTTAACATCATGTTTGCTCTACCACACTGTAGAAGGAATTAAGGATGAAAATAGCATGATTTCTTAAAATAAGTATTGATCAAATTTCCTTTCAGTAAACTAAACTTGTACTTAATGACAACAAGCTGTGATTTGAATAATTTTTTATTTAAGTATCGTATTTAGTTATATCTGTTTCACAGATAACATGGTTTTGTCAACTTTAAACGGACCAAGAAGGCTTCAGTCCATTTTACTTCTAAGTTGATCCACTATTTTTGTTAAAAACGAGAGAAAAACTGCTAATTACTGGTACAAAACTGACAGTTTAGTCTACTTTATAATTCAGAATTCACAGTATCCTACCAAACGATATTACTTATGACGTGACCGTGACCAAGTAAGGTCTTCCTTTCTACTACTTTCTCATGAAACCGTGATTCTCCGCAGAACGCAGTTTGCGCCTAAAATGTTATCACGTATAACGTGACTGCGACCAAGTAACGTCTTCATTTCTGCTACTTTGTCTTGAAACAGTGATTCTCCGCAGATCGCAGTTTGCGTCTAAAATGTTATCACGTGAACGTTACTCAGTCACGTCCAGATTCTATCACAGTTACTTTTTGTCACTGTGACTTTCCGGTCACGTTGTGAATGTAGCTGCGACGTTATTTTTCGGCCATCCATAGGTCCAACAAACATCAAGGCGGCGGTGACACAAGAAGAAAATAACACCACAAAGAGCCGCCACCGGCAATAAAGAACAATCCACTCCACAAAAGAAGTAAAAGTGAAAAATAAATTAATTGAATATGGTGGTATAGTTTTGGACACACATTTTGATTATCAAATACAGGAGTTGGAGGGTGTGTAAAGAAGAACAGTTAGATGTAATCATAGGATTCCGCGGTCAGGCACAGTTGGTTATTAGCTGTCCAGGTGACGCCGCGTCATGGTGGGTGCAGCAGACATTTCGACCATCCTTCTGTGGTTATCCTCTGCGCCCAAAAGAAGATTACAGAAGGATTGTCGAAACGCCGGCTGCACACGCCATGACGCGACATCACCCGGACAGACAAGAACCAAGAGCAGCTACATTTATTTGAGCAAATTATCGCAGGACCCAGTCAGTAACTGATATGATAAAGAGCATGATTGGGAAATCATTCGACGAAAGGAGGTTGGTGAAGAAAGTGCTGTGAATGTACAGGACACATCGCTCATTTGCTGCAACAGTGACATAACTCAAAAACTTCAATTTTACAGGAGAATCAGTTCAAATTTCATGTGTAATAACTTTATGCATTCACTAGAAAAAAAACTTATATCTAAGTTTTAGAGAAAGAACACAATGTAATAGAAGGGAAAATGCACAATATCAGTTGCAGGTCATGGGGAGATTTCTTTTATATCCTTACAATCATCCTCATTTTGAATTATGACATTCTTGATGCAATTAATGTTTTTATATCATGGCATAAGATAAAATGTGTCGTTTTTGTAATAGAAATAAGTGCAAGACAGTAAATGTTTTTTTTTTTCAATTTATAGTTATGTCACACATTCACAATACCTGCAAACAATGGGGATTTTGGTTTGCCAAACAACAATTTCATCAAAATATGCTTTATTTAATTTGCCAAATTTCTCAAGAAGAAAATACAAATTTTAAAGAAAAGATATTTTTTAAAAGTAATAATAATGAGAGCCTGCATAAGAAAAAATAATTATTTTATTGGAAAAACTGAACAAAATTATTTTCCAATCAAGCAACATTGTGTAAAAAAAAGTAATGACTTAATATTTTAATTCAGTCAGATTATAAAAACATTATTATTTAAACATCAAGAAATTTTGGTTCAGTCTCAAACTTTATCACATACAGGTCAGTGCCGGATCTAGGGGGGGTCAAACCGGGGCTCTTGCCCCGGGCGGCAACTTCAGAGGGGCGCCAAAATCTTGATTGAAGGTGTGGTAAATGGCAAATTCGTGTGGCGGCGACCTTTTTTTAGCTCTACTGCCCCAATTGGCAACCTTCAGGGGGCGGCAAAATCGAAGAATAGCTCTAATATTGCCCCGGGTGGGAAATTCATGTTTGAAGATGCGGCAATTTCAAGTTTTTGCCCCGGTTCGGAAATTTCTTAGATCCGCTGCTGATACAGGTTATTTGTCTAGTCTTGTTACATTTAGTTAATTAGCTTCACAAACCTTACAACATTTCATAGAAAGATTTATAAAAGCTTGGTATAGCATTCTTACGAAATAAGCCTAAGAGATCTTCCTTCTTCTTTAGAGAAATTCCCGGTCTTGAATTAAATGCTGGGTTTAATGTACTATCTGAGTCACAACTTTTCTTTTTCCTTTTGATTATTATTGCCTCTCGAAAGTTATCTGCATACGAGTATTTATAAGAAACAGAATTGGGAAAATCCCTTACGACTTTAAGCATCTTTACTTCTGATAATTTGAATGCTGTAATGTTCAGAGGACCTATGTCCCCAGTCAGAGCTTTAATGTCATCGAAATCCTTGTAACATAATTCTCCGGTTTTATTCGCAGATCGAATTGCGGAGATGAAAGTATCAGGAGTATTCAATGGTCCGCTTCTCATAATGTGCTTAACCATTTTCTATCAATGAGTGAACTGAATCACCTTCATTCTGAGAGTGACAGAAGAATGTGTGTGTAATTGATTTCAGGCCTAAATAACGTGTGTCCTATAAGTAAAGAGCAAGCATAAATTTATTTTTCTGCTGCCCTGCACAGCTGTCCGATTAAAATATAACATCTGCATCATGTTTTGTGGCAGCAATCTTTTTCAGATAAGGGAGCGTGCATAAACCACGTAGCTCCATTTTGTCCTCCTGTGGACCCCCCCCCTCCCCTCACGTAGCCCTACGTGGCTTTAACCTCTACCCCCCCCCCCCCCCACGTAGCTTTTTTCCCTTTTGATCCCAGAAGACATTTTGTATCGTTTTCTTTCGTCAGACTATCGTAAATTACTTATCGCGATAATTAACTGAGGGAAATAAATATTCACATGCTGTTGTGTGTTCTGTTCCTCATTCTAACTGCGAAAAATGTTATGAAAGGAAAACTACGTGGCCTGGCTCGGAACCCCCTCCTCCCCCCACGTAGCCCAGCATAGCCTTGCACCCAACCCTTCCCCCCCTCCCTGGACCGAGCCACGTAGTTTGTGCACGCTCCTTAAAGAATGACTCATGTACTTAATTCATTTGCACCATGATGGCCGTTTGCTTTATCCCATACAAAACAATCACATGTATTTCTCTTCAGGTCATAGTGAAATTGAAAACATTTAATTTGGAAGTATAGTAGAATAGAGAAGCATCCCCTTTAGGAAGTTGTATTACAGCCTGTAGATCTTTTTTTTTTTTTTTTTTTTTTTTTTTTTTTTTTTTTTTTTTTTTTTTTGCTGTCGTCAGTCTTTCGACTGGTTCCATCCCTTCCTATCCCGTGCTAACCTCTTCATTTCTACATACCCCTTACAGCCCACGTCCTCAATTATCTGCTTCATATATTCTAATCTCTGTCTTCCTCTACAGTTCTTACCTTCAACTGTTCCCTCCACTAACAAATGTAGATCATAAACAACCACTACAGCATTTGAATTTTCTTTGTCTGTTTTTTTTCTCCTCTCTTGACAATTGTTTTTCAATAAGATGTTGGTTAAATTTTTCTTGTAACTTCTGTTTTTCTTCACTGTCTGCATTTTCAAAGGCTACGCAAGTTTCACATAGTTCTTTCTTTGGAACAAAAAATAAAATATCGTATTCTTTTTTAAATATTCTATAAAATGAAGTATAGTTGGCAAAAGGTACCTTCTTTTCTTTGCAGATAGCCACATAGTCCTTGTGGATGTTTGCAATTGATTTGCTTTCCTCAATAAAGAGCCTCGTTGTATTTTCCCTTAGGTAATGGCTTTCAATTTTCGGTATGGAATCAATGTGCTGCCTCACGCCTTCCCTTATCATTGGATCTAAAGATTTCTGGTGTTTTATTGCATTATTTATATTAAAATAGACTTGCACCCGTCGAATGAATGTAGTGTAAGATATCAAGATGCCGCCAAGAGCAAAGTTTTTTTTAAATTTAATATCGATGTTTCAACTTTATTGAGTCTTCTTTTTTTTTCTTTTTTTTTCAAAGCAAAAATCACTTTAAATAAGAAAAATAAAGTTAAAAACATAGTTATAAAGTTGAAAAGACATGAATAAAATTGTCACTTTATTTCATCTGTATAGCAACATCTGCAAGTTTCATAATATATTGCTTCTTTTCTTCTGTTTTTTTGTTTTTGTTTTATTTTAACTTTTCCTTAAAATAACAGACCTAAAAAAAAGTCAAAACCTCGGCATTAAATTAAAAAACTTTTAATTGTTAACCACATATTACTATCCTAATGTACATTATTAATTAAATGTGAGCATTCTTTCAAAAAAAAATTAAATAAGTGTCCCATTTAGTGTTAATAGTAAAATTTTAGTAACAATGTCATAAGTGTGAATCATAGAAGACGAAAATTATGTCGGAGGAGAAGATTTCATGCAAGAACGTCATATCGTCTCAAACCACAAAGTGTAGACTAAGTTTGTGCAGTACGGTATTTTGTAATAACGTTAAACTCAAAATAATCCAACGACAAACAAGGTTGCTTGCCTCAAGAACGATACATTAAGGAATAAAACTAAAGGCATTTAAGCAGATTATTTCAAAAAGAATGTCACAATTTGATATAACACATTATTGAACAAATGTAATTATAACGTGAATAATCTTACCATTTACACAATATCGTCATAAACAAAAATACGCCGCTCTTGAAGAAATTTGTCGCTATGTTACTTGACAATAGCCAAAATTCAACTGATATATGACAGTGTTGTGAATAAACTGATGGGCGGTCTGTTGAGAAACAATAGTGACATAACCTGCTCTCTCTCGGTGAATAGTTGAAGCTCAAATGTGTCGTTCTACAAACTAAAAGTATACACGAAAATGGATCATCTCTTGGTCATAACTCAATAAAGGTCATTTTTTAGTTATGTCACTGTTGCAGCAAATGAGCGACATGTTGGTAATGGGGTTTGGAAGGATATAGGTCAAAGAATTAGGAATAGTGCATGGAAGGGGAAAGGCAACCGTGACCACATCCTGGCGCTCGATTTCATTCATAAGGATGTTGGAAAATTTTCTTTGTTGGTAAGGGTGTCAGAAATTTGAACAAATGACCAAGTGAAGTGATTAATAATTTAACATAAATGGTTAAGGAATTTTAAATTAAAATTTGTAAATCGGAAAGTAAATGGGGGAGGAATTTTAAATTACAAAAGAAAATTAAAAATAATATAAAAATGCGCAATTAGACGACTAGGGAAGTTCCATCGTAATTAAAATTAACAATACTAATAAGATATTACTGAAAGAATTAAGAGAAGTGTATGGTAGATAAAAGATGACCATGACCACAAGCTGGCACTAAGTTTCAGGCATAAGGAAGGGTATGGAAGATTTTCTTTTGTAGGCAAGTAGATCAGGGATTGGAATAAACTAAAAGAAGAAATGGTTAATAATTTATCAAAAACATTGAAAGTAGCTTAAATAAGAAGAGGGCATTAGCAGGTGAGAAATGGAAATTGGAAAAGTGGGTGCGTAGAGAAATTGCCACCAGAACGTGCGCTCGATCGTAATAAGATTAAATTAAAGTTTTAAAAGCTAACCCTGTTGTCGTGGACTTCTACAGTCCCTTGTATTTAATTCAATGAGACGATAATATCATTAGTTATCGATGTACACCAATATTCATTATTGGATTTGCAATTATATTGTATCTGATTTGTAACATGGTTTTGCTTGTATCAGTATAGCTTTATTTATCCTGGTGATGTTTGTTTTAGGCAGTATTTTGTTTATTTATTCTAATGTAATTTATCTGCTCAGTTGGATTGGTTGAAAACTATTGGGGGACTCCACGACTTTCTCCATCTAATAGGATTGGGGTAGCTAGGTTAACAAGGGCCCCGGTTCAAAAAAAATTGCTCTACCAAGTCTTTTGAGTTTTGCTGGCAGGGGCTCCCAAAAATAATTTTTTTTGATATCTCGCTTAGTTATCTCATAATTGACTATTTTGGTCGAAATGCGGCCTGGACCAGAACAGAAATTTCACCATGGCCAAACTTGATGATGAATTCGTATGTAACTCGACGAGACAAATTGAAAATAAAGAATAATTTTTTTTGTTATCTCACTTATTTGAGATAGTGTATCTTAAAATTGAGGAGGTTAGGGTGAGATCTGGCCTGGATCAGGAAAAAAAACCACCAAAATCACTATATCGCACGGTGAAAATGCACTATAGGATTTTTATTTTCTTCCTAGTGATTATTGTTAGGTTGATATACGGCCAGGACCAGAAGAAATGTACCCAAAAGCACAGGAACTATACATATAACTGATTTTTAACATGCTATATCTCGAAAACCAAACGAGTTATCAAAAACTTCTTCATTTTCGATTTGTTTCGTCGAGTTCTACTACGAGAATTATAATTTCAGTCACACTCACAGTAATACATCCACTACATCGCATGTTAGTAACAGCATGTATCTCTATATATACAGAAAAAATCATGAAATGGGAAAGTAGGTGTGTAGGGAAATTGTCACCAGAGTATGTCATCGACAGCAAATAAATTATCGTCATCCATGATATTCGAGCACAATGTGTAGATAACCTCCTCGTGGTGTACCCTGGAACAGGACTGTTAATGCAGGACGGCTGGTAATCTAGATACTGTATCTCACGGTCTCACAAAGCAACATCACAAGATGAAACTGAACAACGGCGCTTGTCAGAGCCAACCGACCAGAACGTTTGGACCCAGTGCTCAGATTATTCAAATAAATATAGAAGGACTAACAACTGCTAAATTTGAATAACTTACTAAGCTAGCTACTGACCTCAAAATAGACATCTTAGCATTTCAAGAAACCACATAACTGAAAAAGATTTGGAAAGCAGGGGCAAAATTGCAGGATACAGAATGATAGTGGAACTTCCCTCTCCTATACACGGATCATCTACATATGCCAATATCTCGGAAGTGAGGTGTCAAAAAGTCAATGAAATAGAAATAATTACTGTCAAACCTAACAATTTAACTGTTGCATCAGTTTACAAACCACCTCTTTCCAACTGGCCAACCCCACCACTGCCCTCACTGCCGAATCCTTGCAAATATGTAGGAGACTCTAACAGCCGACGTACATCTTGGTGTTACCCAAATACTGATGAAAATGGAGAGAATCTTACTATGTGGTGTGAAATTCAAGACCTGTATCTCAGCTACGATGCTAAAGAAAAGAAAACATTCCATTCCGCTTGATGGCAACCTGACATCAAAACTGATCTGGTTTTTGTTTCTACAGATGAAAGAAAACCTTTAGACCACACAAGAAAAGTCCTTCAACATTTTCCAAGAAGCCAGCACAGACCCAGACTATTCAGTATTGGTATCACAATACCTGTTATCAGATCGATTCATAAACTGAGGTGGAACTTAAAGAGGGCAAATTGGGACCTATATAACTTCGAGGTAGATAGTAACCTGCGATGGATACCCCAAAAGCAGAAAATTATAAGAGATTTGTAGGTATTATTATCACTATAGCTAGACGAAACATCCCTCGAGGATACAAGAAACAATACATTGCATGATGGAACAAATCTACCAAAATTTTGTATAAAAATTATCAAAAACCTAGTGACGCTGAAATAGGAAACAGAATATGAGAAAAACTGAATGAATGGAGGAAACAGAAATGGAAACAAATAACTTCTCAAATGAGCTTTACTCACTCCAGTCGAAACGCTTGGACTCTCCTTAGAAAACTGGGTACAGCCTAAAACACGTGTGAAGAGGAGCCAGGAATTACACCAATTGACATGGCGTTACACTTCAAAACAAGAGCTGATAAAGTTCCAAAAGATCCTGCCATGAAGAAACAGATGGAGAGAGAGAAGACTAATATGGATACAAAAAAAAAAACAACTTCGAAATAACCCTACTCCTTCTAATCCATTCAGTCACGAAGAAGCTGAGAAAAGTCATCGAAATACTAAAAATGAGGAAGGCAGCAGGATTAGATGGCGTTTTTCCAGAATTCATTAGATATCTTGGCAAGCAGAGAAGAACATAGCTCAAGAACTTCTTCAGCGATATCCTGGACACTGGGATCATCCCGCCAGAATGAAAGATGGCTCACCCCTTGGCGATCCCCAAATCAGTCAAACCAGCAGTTGATGCTTCAAGCTATCGACCCACTGCTCTACTCAGTGCTATAAACTTCTAGAACGTCTCATTCTTAACCGTACTCAAGGAATAATAAATAACAAAACACCAACAAACCAGGCAGGTTTCAGTCTAAAACAAGGCTGTTGTGAACAAGTATTAGCACAGATATCATATATTAAGGCTGGTTTTGAGAAGAAGTTAAAAATATCAGTACCTTTTGTCAATCTAACAGTGGCATATGATACAGTTTGCCTGGATGGACTGCTACATAAACTTAAAAAAACATTTACCATGCAAGAAGCTAACATCATTCCTGAAGAACATCTGACCAATCGATATTTCAAGGTCACTGTTTGCCAAAAGACAAGCAAGTCATTTACAATAAAAAATGGATTACCTCAAGGGTCAGTACTAGCTCCATTGTTCTTCAACTTGTACACCAGTGACATGCCCGAAACAACCGCCAATAAATTCTGCTACGCTGAGGCCTTAGCTATCGTTGTCCAAACTGTCACATTAGAGGAAGGTGAAAGCACTCTCTCAAACGAGTTAGAAACCTTGAATACATACTCCATGAAGTGGAGACTTTGTCCGAACCCGATGAAAACAGAAGTATGCGCATTCCACTTGAATAGAATAACACATCAGCAGCTCAAAGCGAACTTCTGCCACCAGTGAGTGAAACATAATTTCTATACTAAATATCTTGGCATCGCCTTAGACCGTTCCTTAACATTCAAAAAACACCTGGAAAACACAAGTCAGAAACATAAACACGAAACATCATCATGAAGAAGCTAGCTGGTACTTCGTGTGGAGCTGATGCGGACTCACTTTCACCATAGTTTACCCTGTTGGTGAGTACTGTGCTCCAGTGTGGCAATATAGTGCTCACACTAGGAAAATCGATATACATCTGAACAAGTATATGCGAGTAATAACTGGCACACTAAGATCTACCCCAGTCCCATGGTTAAATATGATCAGCAACAAACCACCTCCATAAGTAAGACGCCAAGAAGCAACTAGTGGATGAAACTAAACCATTCTGACCATCCATGAGGTTCTAAATAATCTACCACCCACTCGTCTTAAATCCAGAAACCCAGTATGGCAAGATGTGTTCGACCCTGATGTCAAGGAAAAATGGCGACAAAACTGGAACTCTGCATGATTCTCCTGCCTGTGACTGTGGAGCTCCTTCACATAGTGTGGAACATATTTTCAACGAATGGCCTCTAAGAAAGCATGATGGACCATTTCAAGACGTTTTCAGCGCTTCAACTTCGTAGAATCGTAGAATGGCTGCAACAACTGGACATCAGTTTGTGAATGCTACCAAAGTTCTTGTTGCTGTATATATTGTATATCTTTACATGGATTACATTAGTTGCTAGGCATACAAAATAAATAAATATTCGAGTTATAGGTTTGTTGCTAGTGTTTTTTTTAATAGTAACAAGACATTTTATAGAAAAAAAATACAAATATTTTAGAATGAGACAGTATACATTTTAGGTTCTTCTGATAAACCTCGAAATGAGATTGAAGAAAAGAAGATACTTTTAAGGCAATCAGTTATACCAAAACAACGTTTTGTTGTAAAGGACCAGAAATGTGATAACTTCGACTATAAAATTCTCACATCCACCATGGCGACATCGCACCATCACCGTCAAAAAGTAATCCAAACTAACCATTACAGGTGTCGATGGAGTGTCGGCCTATTGTTAGGCAGCAATGTGGTGCCGTTTTAATTAACCTCAATCGAGTGAGCGCCAACAACATAATAAATATCGGTGCGGGCTCATTGCGATAAAGTATGGCCCAACTTTTACACTCTCGCCTCGTTCCTCGTCGAAATTTTAATTTAATTTAAGTGCAATGGAACACACGCTCCGGTGGCAATTTCCCTACACACCCAACTTCCCGCTATCCTTCACTCACCTACATTTGCCCTCTACAAATTTCAACTTTAAATTCTTTAACGTTTTCGGTAGGTTATTCATCATTCCCCTTGGTAACTCATTCCAATCCCTGACACCCTTACCTAAAAAAGAAAATCTTCCCACACCCTTGTGCCTGAAATCGAGTGCCAGCTTGTGGTCATGGTCATCTTTTCCCTTCCATGAACTACTTTTCATACCTACTGCAATATCTTTCCATGCCTCATCCTCCTCCTGTCCTGCAATGAATCCCATTCCAGCTTCTTTATCATATCCGTCACTGATTGCATTCTGCGATAACTTCCAGAAAGAAATTTAGCAGCCCTTCTTTGCACCTTCTCCAACTCCTGTATTTCATACTCAAAATGTGGGTCCCATACTACAGTACCATATTCGAGCAATGATTCGTACTCGAGCGCTCACACGAAGTGCAGTTTACACACTTGTAAGAATTCATTCATGGACGACTAGTGAGCGTTCCAGCTTTCGTACTGGGTGTGGGTTTTGTCCGATACTGAAGCACTGTCGTCTTTTTTTAAGTTAAATTGAGTTTTTAAATTTTTTGAGAGATTTAATGATGTCAGTTTACAGCCTCAAGGAACTAATAAAACTCTCAAAGGTTACCATAGTGTTTTGTGTTTAATTATTTATTGACAAACTTTCACTAATCTATTATAATAAATTGAAAAGTGAATTTAATTTGTTTCCAGAATTGTTATCTATAAACGATGATATAACTCCAGATGATATTGACAGATTCAGTAGCTACCTCAACAAACTTTAGACACGCCAAAAGATTTGAAGATATTTTTAAATTCGAGTACCGCAAATATTAAAGAATAGCTTCGAGCCCGTCAAAAATTACGGTTTGAACGCCATATTCGGGAAGTTATTTTTTTTTTTGCATTTGGTTAATTATACGGAATTGTTATTACATAATGCTAGTGGCCTTGATTTGCTAATGTTCTACATATTTGATTAGCTGTTCACATAGCAATACAGTAGTAACTTCTACTGAATTAATGACGACGGAAGTATAGAACCAATAAAATTAAAAACAAATTAGGAATCCCGAAAACTTATGCTATCCATGTAATATCAGTTTTATTCCTGGTCCTGGCACAATTCAGCGTATGGAACTACTTCACCCGCATTAATTAATACCTTCAATAACATGGTGCTTGGTTTGTAAAACTCATTTCAGAGTGAATTATGCTGTAACAAAATGTGTCAGTGGGGATTCTGGTCAACTTAACCACAACCTCCACTAATATTGCTTTCGAAAATCATAGCTTCTATTACCATTATATGAATAACGACGGGCATCACCTGTGGTGGTAGTAGGAATTATTCAAGGAAAGCTTGTAAGGAAAAATAAATAACAATCGGATCTACTTGAGATCGCGATTCCACCAAAACAACATTCAGTAATGACGTCATTATACTGCTGTAGCCAATCGCATGACACATTAGTTTCGAGCAGTAATTCCGTTGTAATACAGCCTGTAGACTACCATTATTTTCAAGCAGAAATTAGGTTGTAATACATCCTGGACCGGCATAATACAGTTAAATGTACATGGAAATTATTTCTAGAAGATTCTTGCGTTTTACCACGGCAATTCCTGGTGGAATCGTGATCTCCAGTCATCCCGATTTATTTACTTTACTTTATTGTACTTTAAATGACGGAAAGTATAATATCAACTGTCATTTACTTGAATGATATATTTCGCGATTCGTACATTTCGATTTTCGTGTAAAGTATCTCTGAGTTTTTAATAAACTGCATTGTTTCTTATCTTCTGCCAAAAAATTCCTGGGTTATTTTTTAACCTAGTACTTCTAAATGATACAGGCAATATAACGTAAACATAGAAAAGACTTCTCCTTACATGAATTTTTGCATCTGGTTGTCGTAGATAAATAAAAAGGAATATATAAATTTAAACGAACATACTGATTGTAATTTTGTGACATATAATTTCCTCGCATTAATTCTCCCCCCCCCCCCCCTGCTCTCCGTGTTTCTAAAATCTCTGCTCACTGCTATTTTTCGGCAATAATATCGTTGTTGAATAGCGAGTGTGACATCGCTTATACAGTAAATAGTCATTTTCTTCATGATTTAAATCTAATAAAAAAGTTATCTTAAATCTCATTTAATACGAAAGCTAACACATGTATCAAAAATTATGGGTATCATATATAATGGTAGTAGGAGTTTATAATGGAAAAGCTTATAAGGAGAAACAAATAAGTCATTTTTAACGATATCTTTCGATATATTGATACGTTATTCTGGATAGATTATCAGAGTATTAGGTTAGGATTTTACATAAATAAATGCATTTTACTTTAGATGACGGAGACTATAATTTCGAAAACAGATAACTGTTATTTATTCGACTAATACATTCCGTATTACGTTTCTCCGAGATTTTAATAAACTTCATTGTTTCTTACCGTTTGCCAAAAAAATTCTTAGGTTATGATTTAATCTAGTCCTCATAACTGATACAGATAAAATAGCGTAAATATTGAATCCCCTTCTCCTTACATGAATTTCTGCGTCTAATTGTAAATAAACGAAAAGCAAGATGATGGAACGAATGTAATATGGTGGCTGTTGATTGGCGAGTCAAGGCTGGCACGTGACCGTTCTCTAGCCAATAGCTATAGACGACGTGCGCTAGTGGCGAATATAGAATACATTTTCGGGGGGGGGGGGCAAGATTAATTTAAGGTTAGGTTAAGTAGACAACCCATGATACTTTATATCAGTTTTTCTGCTCTTATTCAGAGGGTAATTTGCGCTGAATGCCCCTTTTAGTTTACCGAGATCACGTTTCTTTATTGTTCACAATTAAATAATAAAAAATATATCTATTTTTAAACAAACCAAATGATACCAGTTAATATTATTTCAAATATTGGTCAAGGTTTTAATAATGTGTCATCTGTAAACACTGATCCAAACTAAAAGAGTCAAATACGCGATTTTGACTATCGTGTTTGGAGGGGTTCTAGCTATACATAATGTTTGGTTTTGTAATGGATGTATAACTTGCCAAGACCTCTATTTTTTTCTTTTTATATACACATGCATATATGTGTTTTATCAACTATCATTCAAATGACTGTTTTGAGTATTATTTTGGAGAGGCCTTAAAAGAAGGTTTAATAAGTGCAATGTCAATGAAAATGCAACGAAATTTGTTTTATTAATCGTTTATCCAACTGACAATAAAAGAAGAACAAAACTAACAAAAAGGAACTTCACTTTTCATTTATATCAATGATTACAAAACAAAGTCTAGGTTTCTTGGTACACTTGCAATTATCAAGAACTTCGTCGTCAATAACTATATTGTTTCTGTAATAGAAGGTAAAGCAAGTCCGTTAAGCCTACTTTCAGATGTGCTGCTCCTTAGGTAAGTCCTCAGTCTTCTCAGGCTGGAGAAAGTTCTCTCTATAGTTGCGACAGAAACAGGAAGAACTGCAAGTAATTTCAGAAGGGTATAAATGTTGGGGAAGAAAGTCTTGCTTGTCACATGTTTCTAGAGAACTTATAGGCGTTTTTGGAAGATTTGAAGGATTTTCCTGAATCCACTTTTCTTTCCATAACATAAACTCACTTCGCACAATCTCTTTATGCGACAAATCTTCTTCATAGAAACTAAAAGCAGCCTCCAATGAACCGAAATCTGTTATGATATACAATTGTGGAAGGATTTTTTGTAAGGATGCAACTGTTTCCTTGTGAAATTCAAAAAGTTCTTTCAGTGAGTCACAAAAATCGTCCAGGTATGGAACATAAACTGATCGTCGATAGAATTCTTCTTCTGTCGTGTTAGGGACGTTGCTACGTGCTGTTTGAAGGCTGCAAATTCTTGGAATCTCTTCCTTAGCGGCAAGTTTAGCAGCGAATGACTTTATTTGATTGAGTTATCAGCATTTGCCCTCTCCTTCGACAGAAGGTGTAACACACTCGTAACGTTAGTCAAGGCCTGTGGAAGATCTATATTTTTGCTTTGAAGCTGCTCATATAAGTTATGCGTGGTTGATAGCCTCTGGCTCAAAACAAAGAGATTAACTCCATTTGTAGGAGTTTCACTAAGGATGGTAGAGTAGTGATAGTGGGAGGTGCGGGAAATAGTATTGACAGAAACGCGAGTTATAGTATAGAGAGTGACCTGAGGAAGGTCGTGAAGAAGGCACAGCATACCAGGATGGAGCTCATGCAAGTCCTAAGTCGCCATGAACTGCCACAATTGAACTATGCTGTGAGGCGGGTTAATGTGGAAACGGAAGTGCTACTTGGGAAAGGCATTAGTTCTGTGTTGGGGTTGTGCCTGCGAACACCATTGGTAAGTGGGGTTTCACTAGGCATGGCCTACACCTAAATAGAAGGAGGAAGGGATTACTTTCTGAGTTGTTAGCTAAAGCAGTGAGGGAGCCCGTTTCCAGTGATGATGGGGTCAGGACTGTGCATTTTTTAGGTTAAGGGCTGCTGGTGAAGGGACAGAAATAGATTATCAAAGTGATACTGATTGCAGATTCGCGATTGGAAAATCACAGATGTTAAAGAAATAGATGAAGAGGCTGAAACAATAACTGACTGCGGTAAAAGTGGAAAAGAGGAGATAAAATCTGAAAATGTAAAGCCAGTAGTAAGGGTGTTAATGGTAAACTGTAGAAGTATAATGAACAAAGTAATCGAATTTGCAAACTTAATAGATATGCATGAACCACAAGTAATAATTGGGGTAGAGCGTTGGTTAAAAGAAGAAGTACTAGACAGTGAGGTTTTTCCTGATGGTTACAGAATGTACCGCAGAGATAGAGGGGCAATTGGTGGAGGAGTCTTCATACTAGTTAGCAAAAACTACCACAGTTCACTGGCGTTCATAGATCAAGACCATGAGTTACTTAGGTAGATTTCTGGGGTAATAAAAAAGAAAAAATCAGAGTGTTGACAGAAGAGGATGAGGCTCTTGGGGAGATTTCAGAGGTGAGAATAGAATGATCATCATCGGTGGGGATTTAAATTTACCAGGTGTAAACTGGGAAGGAAATAAGATAAATAACACAAGGGAACAAAGATTTGCAAATATCTTAATAAGGAAAGGAGGATTTACACAAGTGGTTGAGCAAAACACTAGGGACAAAATATTTTGAATATATTTCTATTTTAAGCCCGAAGAAAACCATTTGAGGTATCAAGTAACTGAAGGAATAAGTGATCATAAAGCAGTTCTGATGGATATTAGAGGATTCAGTAAACCAGCAGCCAAAATTGAAGGGGGAAATAGGTACAATTATAAAAAGGCACAGGTTTCAAATTTGAAGAGATATTTCAGAGAACAATTCAGCAAATGGAAGGAAGGCTCTGGTGCAGTAGAGTCAGGGTGGGAAGAGTTCAAGGAGATAATAAGAAATGGGGAAGAAAAATTTATTCGAAGGCAGAAAATAAAAAGAAATAGAGAACCTATGTACTATAACAGGGAAGTGAGGAGGTTAAAGAAGTTGGTAAGAAAAGAACATATCAGAGTTAAGAGACAGCAGGGTAATAGGGAATATTTAAAACAACTAAACAAGGACTTAATAACAGCAAAGAAAATGGCTAAAGATGGGTTTATGAAGAGTATTGTCAGTACAGGAGGACCATTGACTGATGCAACTAGAAATTTCTATGGCTATATCAGGATACTGAGGGGAAGGGAGGGTGTAGAGACACTTATAGATAGGGATGGAGAAGAAGTTACTGACGATTTGAAAAAGGCAGAGATTTTAAGTAACTGGTTCAGTGAAAGCATTAGGGACAATGAATCAGAATCAGGAGGGTCTAAATCGGAGAAAGAGCTTAACAACACAATTAGAAGTGACGATAGTAAAAAATTTGATATTCATCCTGAGGAAATCATGAAGGAAATAAGAAAGCTGAAAAAAATAAAGGGGCTGGTGAAGATAATATTACTACAGTTATCTTAAAGATAGCTGGATGTGACATTGTACCTTATCTTGAAATATTATTTAAATTGAGTCTAGACACTTGCTGGTTACCACAGGACTGGAAAAATGCAATAGAAGGACCGGTACATAAAGGAGGGGTGACAAATAGAGTTGAGAATTACAGGCCAATCAGTTTGACATCAGTAGTAGGTAAATTACTGGAAAGATTTATATGCAACCACATCAGAAATATATGTGAGGAACTTAAGTGGTTTTCAAGTAGGCAACATGGGTTCAGGCAAGGATATTCATGCGAATCTCAGTTGGTCTGATATATGCAAGATATTTCAGATGAAATGGACAAGGGAGGCCAAATTGATAGTGTAGCACTAGATCTTTGAAAGGCGTTTGACAGTAAGCCATGAAATGGTAGTAAATAAGGTAAAACCCGTTGGAGTGGATGAGAATGTGATTTGCTGGGTACAAGAATTTTTAAAAGGAGGAAAATAGAAAGTTATCGTAGGAAATGTAGTATCAAAAGAAGTGGAAGTAAAAATGGGTGTGCCACAGGGTAGCGTATTGGGACCGTTGCTATTCATTATTCTAAGTAATAATTGTGTTGATTGTTTACTATCTGAAATTAGATTGTTTGCAGATGACATAATGCTGTATAAAAGAATAAAAACGATAGAGGATTGTAAACAGTTGCAGGGTGATCTGGACAGGATATCTAATTGGGTTGGTAAACATGGAATGAAGATAAATGAAAAGAAGAGTCAGCTTATTAGATACACAAATAAAAAACAAAAGGTTAATTTTGAATATAAGGTGGGGAAAGAATTGCTTGTTGAAGACTTGAAATGTAAATATCTTGGCATTACTTTTGATAACAAGCTTAACTGGGCAGGACACATAGGACAGGTGGTAGGAAAAGGTTTGAAAGCTCTGCACTTGTTGGAGTGAGTGATGAGGGGATGTACGAGAGAAGTCAAGGAATTGGGTTACCAAACTTTGGTCAGACCATTGCTCGAATATGGTAGTGTAGTATGGGACCCTCATTTTACGTATCAAATACAGGAGTTGGAGAGGGTGCAAAAAAGGGCTGCTAGATTTGTTTCTGGAAATTATCGCAGAATGCAATCAGTGATGGATATGATAAAGGAGCTGGAATGGGATTCATTGCAAGACAAGAGGAGGATGATGAGGGTCATGGGAATGTATAGGGCATATACTGGCGATGAACCATGGAAAGAAATTGCAATAGGTATGGAAAGTAGTGCATGGATGGGAAAAGATGACCATGACCACGAGCTGCCACTCAATTTCAGGCACAAGGGTGTGGGAAGATTTTCTTTTTTAGGTAAGGGTGTCAGGGATTGGAATGAGTTACCAAGAGAAATGATGAATAATTTATCGAAAACTTTGAGAGAATTTAAAGATAAAATTTGTAGAGGGCAAATGTAGGTACTTGCAGGATAGGGGGAAGATGGGTGTGTAGGGATATTGCCACCGGAGCGTGTGCTCCATTGCAATTAAATTGAATAAAAAAAAAAAAAACAGAAATGGATATTGACTAATAGCACTGCTTAGAGTGTGTGCGCCTTAGATGCTGAGTCACTGCTGACTTCGTCTTCTATTTTGCAGAGGGAGAGAAAGATAAGCTCCAAAATGTCTTTAAATAAAATTAATGAGTCGTGTCTTTCTATCCATCGGGTTTAGCACAGTGAAATAAGTTTCTTTTTATTTTGTTCTGGACGACATTCAGAAATCGTTGATTTCAATATTTCTGCTCTTTTTGCTGACATATGAAAGAATCCACAGATTTCTTTTATGACACCCATACAGTTTCTTATAGAAGGTATTCTGCTCACATCTGACAAACACAAATTTAGAGTGTGTGAAGAACAATGTGTATACAGGGCCAACGGTACCTTTTCTCTGATGGAAGCTTGTACTCCTCTGAATTGCCCACTCATCGTGGCAGCGCCATCGTACCCTTGGCCTCTCATTTTGTTTAGGTCAAGTTCTAATGTTGACAAGGTCTCTAATATTTTGTTAGCCAAACCTGCTCCAGTGAAGTCATAAACGGGAACGAATGTTAGAAAATCTTCTCTGATTTTGAAACTTTGGTCCTCTACATAATGTACACAGAGAGAAAAGTGTTCAATTTGGTTGATTTCAGTGGTTTTATCTGCTAAAACGGAATAATAAAACAGACTTTCTGACATTTTCTACAACTTTTGATTGTATTATGTGACAAAATGTGTTAATAATTTCATTTTGAATGAAAGAACTTGTGTACATCTTCCCACCACTGGTCTTTAAGAATAATATCTCCACTGTTGGCTCGATATCTCAACAACGATCGAAAACTCCCATCATTTTGGTCTGGTTCTTCAAGGCTTATTCGCCCAGAGTCACGATGATCCCTTAGAGCTATTTGTTGCCTTCCGCAAAATTCGTATTTTTTGTATTATAGGGATTAGCCATTTTCTATTATTCTTAATATCCAGTCTTGTTTGGGCATTAACTTGATTGATAACAGTTTCTGCCTTGTTCTTAACTATCGCTTTTGTGTTTTCAGGGATCAAAACAGATTTCTTATGGTAGGATAACTTCTCATGTTTGCTAAACATTTCCCTGACTTTTTTTTTTTTAAATTGGTAAAAGCCTGAGTAACCAATGCCCCTATTATTTGGTGTTCTCCTTTCCCTACATTTATAGTATGGGAAAATAACACGCAGTACTTGCAAACACATCCCGATTTTTCCTCTGAATAAGCTAACCACGCAAAATCTTCTAGCCACTTCATTTGAAAAGATCGAGTATGGTTTGAACTAGTGATGGTGGGGCATTTGTACCAAGGCTGAAGTTTTCAAACCTTTTCTAACAATAATTTTTTTTTTTCTTTTGTGAAAGACTGAATGGAATTGTTATGATAGTAGTTTCCAATATCATAAATATTTTTCATTACTTAATTTGGCCTACTATCCTCCATAACCGGAAATACATTAATTGAGCTCGAAGTAGCGACATCACAAGAAGCAATTCAAACAACGCAGCCGAATTCAGCATTGTCACCGTCGGACGTATTTGCACTTTGTCCATTCTTAACACTCCCGACTTCAGGACTATCAACAACAGGCTTATTGACACTTGGCTTCTTGGTGAAAAAGTTTTGAATAGAAGCTTGCCTCTTCATTACGACTGTGGTTCACTTACGATCAACTTCAATATATATTTTGTTGGAAATTTGAAAAAAGTATTTGCGTGCACGGCACTGCCTACCCTTTTCTCGAAGCGATTCGGGTCATTTTTGAACCTCAATTTCTTAGGTCGTATTCATGCTACATGTATCAAATTTCTATTTTACATATTTATTAGCAATCTTAGCAAACGAACTAAATTTTATTTTGTTACTGTTCTTAGTTCGTATATTATTCGGATGCAAACTTCAGCGATTTTGTCACTCACTCACTGACTGACTGATTGATAATCATCAAAATTCTAAGGCACTTCCCGTAGCCGTAGAAAACTGAAATTTGGTACACATACAATATTTTACTCACATATTATAAGGAAAGTCTGAAACTCGTAAATTTCCATATACCTACCCCTAACGTGAAATCGCTTTCTACCCTAATTACTTCATAATCCTCAGATTTTCACTGTATAGTCAGCTTATTATGTTTAACTAATGTGTTTAATTTTACTTCTTTCCTTTTCTTACTTTGGAAGTTATTGAAATTCAAAATTTTATTTCGGCACAACCCCCCCGACATCAAAAATCCACTGTACTTCTAGCAATCGTAGAAACAAGTAATTTGGTACACATATATGGTTTCATCCCTAAATCATAAGAAAAATCTGATATTGGAGTTTTTCCCTGTATTTATTTAATTACAATCCCAAACATGAAAAATTCTGGCACATATTTGTGGCTTAATTACTGTGCTCCGGATGTAGCTATAAACTTGAGATATCTATAATATAGAGACAAGCAAGTTTAACCAAAGCCTTAAATTTTACTTTGTTCCTGTGGTTAGTTTGGAAGTTGCTATTAAATTGAGGTGGTAGTTAAACCAGCGGCAATGTTCATTGCTCGGCTACAACGCAAGGTAATTGTTTGCAGAGAGTGGTGTAACGTCATATGTGGTTTGTTGGGGCTTTAAAATAATTACTGTTCGTCGATGCAGCAGTGAAGCTATACTGATTAACACAAGGTTCAATGCTTTTCTCCACTACTTATCACTTATAATTAAAAGGTTCGATTTGCCGTGCGGTCGCCAGTCTGCCGACTTTGCTAATTGGATAAACTAATTGAATTGCAGTCCCAGAAAACAAGCAAGAAACTACTGAGAAATACACACACGTTTTAGCTTTCACAGTTCACTCAAATTTATTCTTCTGAAACTACATATTCTCTAAGCAAGCCAACAGACACTAAAAAACTAATCTTCTTCACCAAAGAATGCAGATTCGAGTATAATTAAAGTTGGAAACATTTAGTACAGCCACGTAAGTAATTATTACACAATCGACATGGTCCAACTCAGCAGCGGTTCACCATACACAGTTTATATGAAATCATTTCACTCAGAACAACCTTCATAGCCCACAAAATGCCTCAGCAATGTCCACACAGTGTTTTATACCTCGGAACATCGGTTAAGCTGAACACACACGCACCCAGCCGCGGCAAGTTAGCTCCCGCTGACCGTTACTCACTCGACCGTCGACATTACCAGACTGTTCCAAAGCCCCCTAGACAATCGCCCAACGCCAAAGACGTTATATCTAACTCTCAGATCACAATCTAAACTAAAAATATACCCGTAATTTCCATGGTTATGTCACACTCCCACCGTTGGAATGTGGCGAAAGTCGACATTGAAAAAGCACCGACTTTTGTCATCACAGACCACTTCTGTTAACATTTACATAGAAACATGGGGCACATACCAATACATCTTACCAAACACAAGATTAATGACTTACCAAACATAACTCTAAGTCTGGTTGGCTGCTTGCTTACCCTTACACTAACAAACGAAAATACATATTAAGTACAAAACACAAAGAAACTGAAACAACCTGAAGCATATCATCAAACCTTCCAATGTTCATATGTCCTTGCTTAAACCCATGAAATTTAACAAAGAAATTACAAACTGAATCACAATAATTTTTTTTCTTTTTTTTGGCAATTTTTTTCTGATGTATGATACTATACTTAGCACTGGCTCGTGCCTTGACTACTTTGATAGTCCACTGACAGTGTGCCCAGCACAGGCAAGTGCTTCATTCACTCACTGTTGTACGCCAACACTGGTCACTTCTCACTCGGAAATTTTAATTTGTTCCTGTGCTTAGTTTGGAATTTACTAGTAATTTTGTTTATGGTGGTAGTGAAACCAACGGCAATTGGTGGGCTACGACGCACAGCTACTGTTTTCAAAGAGTGGGGCATTGTTGGTAACGTATATTGATGTCTTAAATTCTGAAATGTTCTTATCCACTGATTTTTAAATGGAATAATTACATTTACAGGCGATTCAGAATAAGCGATAAACTTACAAAAAGAAATGAGATCCCACAAAAACAATTCTTGTATAAATAGGCCAAGTCTCGTGTTCATGTAGTGACAAAAAGTTATGAGATCTTCTTCTGAGCCAAGTCTACACTTTACAGTGTGTATTCACTTCATTTTGTGAAACAGAATGGTTTCTCTCGGTGTCATAGACCGTTTATTTAGGATAAAAAAATGTGATGACTTGGTCATTATGCACTTCATAATTTTTACTGCAATTTAGGGAATAATATATACTTGTCAAATTCGAAAAACAGCGAGGGAAATCCTGGATTTTAAGTATTTATAAGTTCGAGTAAGCAACACATTGAAGGTATTGATATAGGTTAACTAAAACATGACCTGTATAATGGCCAAGTCATCAGATTTTTTTATCCTAAATAAACGGTCTATGACACCGAGATAAACCATTCTGATTCACAAAGTGAAGTGAATACACACTGTAAAGTGTAGACTTGGCTCAGAAGAAGATCTCATAACTTTTTGTCACTACATGAACACGAGACTTGGCCTATTTTTACAAGAATTGTTTTTGTGGGATCTCGTTTATTGAAGAGAAAAGTGTTTATTAAAATAATCAGAAAGTAAAATACAGCTCTATAAACACAGACCGGCAAAAATGATGGTGAACATGAAAGTACTAGGAGCCACTCTTCGTCTGCCGAGACTGCAAGAGAGTAAGTATTAAGCATGTACTACCGATTTTTGGGGGGGTGGGTGGGGGGTGGAGCACTAAAACCCGCTCCTCCAAGCATGGCGGCCTTCCTGTTATCTACTGCTCACCTCTGCACATGCATTAAGTTAGTAATTCTATAGGTGATCACAGGAACGGGATTGTGATGTATTACATGCGTCCAGGCGTCCGCCAGTTTACACGGGTCCATCGGATAAGGTAGACAGAAACTTTTGAAAGAAGAGACAGGGCAGAGGGAAAAAAGTTCCAAGGTTTTACCACTGGGAAAAAAAACCTCTGCGATAGTTAGATGAGGGAATAAGAGCGGCTGGCTAAGATACTGCCAGTACCACGACAGATTCTTTGGATGTATGAGGAATTTGTTAGTTTTGTTAGGATATGGTATCATGCAACAACTACAGCTGGTCCACACACCACCGCTGAGGTTGTCAGCTGATGCCGCTCGCTGTCGCTGTCGTTGAGATGGTCCTGGAACATGCCAAATCGTTACATTTAGTAACAGCTGTGTGCAACAGGTGTTGTACGTGTCGGTGAGACGTGGTTCGCATCACCAGGGCGCCAGAGCGCAACCGCCGCAACACGCATAGCCTCCCATCAACCAGGGCCGGCATTAGGGAGGGGCAAGCGGGGCAAAAGTACCCCGGGCCCGAGCGTCCCAAGGGGGCCCATCGTCCGGGATGAATAACTAAATACAAATAAACTTTAAAAAAAAACTTTCTTAAAAAAGGAGTTTTTTATTTTTTGCATTAAAATTTTCTAACTTTATCAAAAAATGAAAGTTTAAAGAAAAAATTTTGTCGGGGGAGCGGAGAGCGAGGGGGCCCTACGAGCGCTTATCCGGGGCCCGAGAATTCTAGCACCGACCCTGCCCTCATCCCGGGAGTACACGGTAAGGGTTTCGCCGTCGGCGACAGCCACAGTGCTGCTAGATGACCACCCCAGACTTGCCCGGGCTTTAGGACGATGACGGACATCACCGCCATGACCACCCTCGCCAGCACGTGTCATTGCCACCGGGAAAGACAACCCCACCATGCTCATTCCAGGAAATATTGGAGCAGGATGCATCGCGCTAGCCTGCCATGACTACCAGCGCCCCTGCGGTGCTTACCACGCCGGATTCTGTACTAGTGTTGTTTGTGGATTGTTTTCTTGTTGTGTGTGGCTGCCTTCTGCACCTGCGATCGCACTGTAACCACTTTCCTTAGCCCAGTGATCACTTTGCAGGTTGGTTATGGAATGGGACCCTAACCCCAGTGCCCCTTGATGTAGTCGACAGATTTCTTACTTGTTTATGTATTAGTTTTTTCCTATCTGTTGAGCAATATTTTCGGCCGTGGGTGTTTAAATCTGTGGTTGTTATCGTAACTGCCTATAGTGTGTATCAAAGGATTTCGCGACATATGAGATTTCCCATACATGTTTATGCTAAGCTTCTTAATTACTTGCTGTATTGGCTCGAGTCGGAAATCTCGGTGTAAGTCTGTTGTTCGTGTTTCCCAAGTAGCATTTGCTATGATCCTGAGTACTTTGTTCTGAATTAATTGCGGTCTCATAATGTGAGACTTAGCGGCGTACCCCTAAACCGGAGCTGCATACGCCATGAGTGGCCGAATGAGTGATAAGTACATTGTTCGGGCATTACCTCGGTACAGTGTGCTTTGTCTGTTTAGCATGGGGTATAGCTGTTTGAGGCTAATGTTTACTTTATTAACTATGTGTTCTATATGGAGCTTCCATGTTAGCTTTGCGTCAAATTTGACTCCAAGATATTTAACTTCGTTCCGGAAATGTATAGTTTGATTGTGTAGTGTTAGCGGTCGACAGTATTCGTGAATGCGTTTTTGCCTAGGTCTTCGTGTAAATAGGAGTGCCTCGCTTTTAGCTACGTTGACTTTAATTCGCCATCGTGTGAGCCAAGGTTCAACTAAGTTAAGCGCGTGCTGTAATCTACTGTTTATATGAGATGGTTGCTGTGACTGTGCAAGATCGGCGGTATTGTCAGCATAAATAGCTTGCATCGTTTTGTCTGTGGTCGGAGCTTTATTGACGTATTCTGTGAAGAGCGGAGGGCCTATTAAAATTCATTGAGGCACTCCTGCTAGTATCTCCTGAGGTGTAGAGTTCTTGTCGTCAACGCAGACGTGGAACGTTCGGTTAGTGAGGTCGAGTGTATTATGCGCTCCAGTCCGTCCGGGAATCCGTCGTCATTGAGTCTACGAATAAGGCCGTTGTGCCAAAGACTATCAAACGCCTTCTCGATGTCCAGGAACACAGCCCCGGTAGACGCAGACAAATTATATCCCCTTCTTACGTGCGCAACAACACGCATTAATTGTTGTGGTTTGGAGTGGTGCTTTCTGAAACGGAATTGCTCCGGCTTCAGAATGTTATTGTCCTTTATGTGTTGTGTAAGGCGTCTGAGTATGACTTTTTCAACTATGCTAGGGGAGTTGAGTTAGCTAATCGGATGGTAGTTGTTGGGTGAAGATGGATCTTTCCCCGGCTTTCTGAACATTAGCACTTTGGCCTCCATCCATCGGTCGGAGAAATACTGGTTGTGTAAGATGGCATTCGCGATGTCTGTAAGCTCCTCTATCGCTTTCCCCGTGAGCTGTTTAAGAACACGGTTCTGAATACCATCCGGACCAGGTGCTTATTTAGCATCCGAGTGTGTATTGCCCATGGGATTTCGTCGGAAGTTGCCCTACGCGGATACTCGCGAACCGGATGGGCTAACAGCTGTGTCACCATCTGGTCCGTTGCCAATGTAAACGCAGGATCGAAAGTATCAACGTCTGGTCGAAAAGACGCTGCGAGTGTTGTGGCCATCAGCTCCGCCTTGCCCTCGGAAGAATAGACAAGTCCATCCGGCCCCTGTAGGGTGGGTGTATGATGTGCTTCACGAGTGAAGTGACGAGCTAAAGACCACACGGAGCGGTCAGAGGTGTCAGTGTTCAACTCCGAGAGCAGACGCCCCCATTGTTGATTTTTGTACTCCTGGATTCTACGACTAATTATGTCTTTGAGTCTGTTGATATGCACTTTATAAATGGGGCGCCTAGTACGTTGCCAGTATCTCTTGAGCCTGTTCCTAGTTGTGATTAACCCCGTAATTGCCTCAGGTAGCTCCATTTGTCTCTGGTGTGGGGTTGATTCAGGGATGCTACTCGCCATTGCTTCCTGTACGGCAACAGTTAGAATTTCAACATACTCGTTAATGCGTTGTTGGCTAATCTCGTGTCTGTCAGGTATGCGACTATCTAACACCTCCTTGAACAGAGTCCAGTTGGCGCGTCGATAGTTTAGCATCCGTCGCTTGTCAGTGTTCTGCGGTGTACCTTCAGTGTTAAGTATGAGTGGCAAGTGGTCTGAATCCAGATCGTTTACAACCTGTAGGTCATGTGTGCGGGTTATACCCTTGAGGAGGGCTATATCTAACACGTTTGGATTTTGTCTCCGAGCATGGGGGACAAACGTCGGTTCGTTTGGCCCCAGTATAAGATAATTGTGCTCTAGTGAATGTTCGTACAGTTTCCTGCCGTTGGAGTTTTGACGCTGCGAATTTCAACTACGATGTTTGGCATTTAGATCTCCAGCGACTATTACTCTAGGTGCGGTATTTAGCAGCCTACTGATATAACGCGTGCTAATATTATTGGGCCTATTGTAGACTGCGATAAGATTAGTGTATGCTCCGTTAAACCGGATTTTTACGGCTGTGGCTTCGATCCTCTCTAGCTCGGGAAGCACTACGTTTGATTGCTCTATGTATGTGTGTGTAAAATCACGGCCATGCCTCCACACCGTGTGCCATTCTGCCTGTCAGTATGGTGCGCACGGTATTGGCTCATGTGGAAGTTATCTTTTGCGCCCAGGTGTGTCTCATTTATAAGAGCAATACGGAGACTGAGCCGCTCCATAAACGTTGCCAATTCTGCTTTTTTGTTTTTCAGTCCGCAAGCGTTCCAGAAGAGAATACGCGTATTCAGAGGAGTGGGGTTGTCAGGCATTGTTCGGTTTCTGGATGGACAAGAGGCTAATCTGGATTACAGTCCAACTGCCCCTATCTGGGGGAGTGGTCTTCGATTGTAATAAGGTAGCTTGGATTACTGGCTTTAGGGATGTAGGGATTGCAGTCCATCTCCCCCCATCTGGAGGAGTGTCCAGAAGCTGCTGAGGGGCAAGAAAGAAGGATTGGGCTGCAGTCCATCTCCCCCTATATGGAGTAGTGTCCAGGCGCTGCAGCAAGGTGGTGTATAGGATCAGGGATAGGATTGCAGTCTATCTCCCCCCATTTGGGGGAGTGTTCAGGATCTGCAGTGGGGTAAGGAGACAGGATTGATCTGCAGACCATTTCCCCCCATCAGGGGGAGTGTCCAGGCACTGCAGCAAGGTAATGTGTAGTGTAAGGATTACAGTCCATTTCCCCCCATTCAAGGGAATTTCCAGGAGCTGTAGTAGGGGTCTTAGGACTTTAGACAGCAGCGGGTTAAGGGTGTGAGACATTGCTGGTATCTAGGACGGACATGAGGCAGTTCTGGAATACAGCCCATCTCCCTCCATCTGAGGGAGTGGTTAGGAGCTGCAGTAGGGCGCTTACGAATTTTGGGATGAGTGTTGCCAGAGAGAGGTCAACGGAGGGGAACATGGGTCGAAGGAGATCCTTTATTGTTTTACGAATTGTTGCGAGAAAATCTAGTGCGGGCTGAGTATGTGTCAGCTCCGCAGGGGTAGCTGGACCCTATGGAGGTGTTGAGTTTGCTTTTGAGTCTGCGTGGGTCGGGGCAGGCTCTGCCAACTCCGCAGTGGATGGGCCAGCCAGATTGGCGTGGGCGGCTACGTCAGATTCCGCCGGCGCGAGTTCAACCAACTCCTCGGCGGCCGGAGCCGCCGGGCCGTCGGGAGCAGCCGCACGGGCGTTTACTGCCGTGCGCCCAATCGCCCACTCAGCGGCCGTGGCACCGGGCCATCGGGAGCAGCCACAGTGACCGTTGCATCCTCGGCGGGAGGGGGAGGGGTTGTCTGGCTCCCAGCGTTCCTAGTGCGTCTCCTGTTATTTTTAGAACGCTGGGAGTTGGGTTGTGATGAGGCAGCTGAAGGCTGCGTCGTGTGTTCTACAGTGCGTGCAGAGCTTGCTGTTTGGGGCTCTGTAACCTCTGTTGTGGTGGATGTGGTTTGTGAGCCTTGGTGTGCGGTTGGCGTTTCTTTCTGTATGGGTTGCGCCGTGTTCGTGATCGCGTTCGAAGCCGCGGCACTGAAGGACACATTACTCCTAAGGTGGGCCGGGTTCTGGATCACTTTGCGTTGGTTTTTTTGTGGACGCTTGTTGTGTCTGTGGTTGTGATGCACCTTTTACATTCTTTGCATTTCGCCGGGCTAATACGAATTTGTACTCGGGGTAGCTTCTGTAAAAGACCTTAGCTCCAAAAGTTCGTTGGCTCCAGAAGGAATGGACTGAGTGTATCAATGTAATGAAGGTGTTACTACAGGAGAGGTAGGTGGTGCAATACTTGATTAAATGAGTATTGTTAGCGTATGGTTGCATTCTTCTGGAAATTATTCCTCCACAGAAGGTAGGCAAGAGTTCATCCGCTGTGCCGTACTGAAATACAACTTCCCTCTTGATCCTTGATCATAAACTTCCAACACTTTGGGTATTGGCGGATTGTCGGGCGTACGAAGTTTTCCTTGTGAATCACGACCTCGTGGGCATATATGCCCCCACATGCTTTGTCTAAATTACGGTATGACGGAAATCCATTCGTCATAACTAATGTACCTGGAAGGATATATCACCGAATCCGAGAGAACAACGTATCTTATGTTTTTGCAGCCACCTCGATGACAAAACACTTCTTGATTACGCACTAAATTCCTCCAAAAACGCATTGTTTGATTCTCATTTCGCAACGATGGTACTTCCTGTGAAAAAAATGTGTTTCATCTATTTCCACTATTATAGAATCACGTTTTCACGAAAGTCACCTATCTCTACTGGATGTGCCGCAACCCATTGCGCACATATTACGTGACAATAATTGCTCCAGTCAGCCTATGTATGCGTAGATTCTGGACTGCTCAGTGTATTCTGCCCAGTTAAGGTTGCTGCTTTCTTACATTTCCCCACCATATAATCGTAATCAACCTTTAGTTTCTTATTTGTGTATCTAATAAGCTGACTCTTCCTTGCATTTTTCTTCATCCCATGTTTACCAACCCATCTGGATTATCCTGTTCAGATCACCCTGCAACTGTTTACAATCCTCTATCGTTTTTATCCTTTATATAGCATTATGCCATCTGCAAACAATCTAATTTCTGATAGTAAACAATCAACACTATTATTTATTAGAATAACAATAGCAATAGTCCCATTACGCTATCCTGTGGCACTTCCATTTTTCCTTCCACTTCTGATACTGCATTTTCTACCCTAACTTTCTGTTTTCTATCTTTCAAAAATTCTTTCACTTTCTGATCGAGTCCAATAATTTTTACCTTATTTACCACCATTTTATGGCTCACTCTATCAAAGCCTTTGAAAGATCCAGTGTTACACTATCAATTTGACCTCCCTTGTCCATATCATCTGAAATATCCCACCAACTGAAATGTGTTGCGTATAAGTTTATGAATGACAAACCAACGTAACATTTCTCCACCATCTCCCTGAAGTACAACGATGAGACTCTGAACATTCCACCTCTTCTGTAGTAACAGATAATTGTTAATAATTTCGAGATCTAATAGAGCTGTAAAAGTAACGAGAAATTCTTTACCCGTATGTATTCGTTACAAAACCAATCAGTACCCGTTACTTTCGAATCGTTACTCTTTACTTTCGGTTCAATCGAGCGCTAGCACAAAGCATCACATCGAGTAGCCTCGCGTAGGGGATAACTTCGTTACTATCGTATCGTTTCGTTACTCGTTACTTTCGTATCGTTTCGTTACTCGTTACTTTCGGTACAATACAAACTGGCATGAAGCATCGCATTCGCATCGAGTCGGGTCGCATACGGGTGGATTTCATTCGTACTTGGTAAAGTTTAAGTAAATTGTTTATTTAGTAAAATAAATTTAGGTAATTTGTTCGTTTGGATAAAACTTAAAATCAAGTAATTAGCACATGGTTCTTACGGAAAACATATGAATGTACACTTGATTTACTGTAATTAATATCATATACGAAAGTATATTCTAATTTCGAAACAAACACCTGTTTGCATACAAAACAGACCTAACCTTTCACCAAACTGTGCCATATCTAGTGACAATAACTAATGACAGTTATTTCTTAAAGTAGCCGACTCAAAACCCTGCATAAAAGCCCGATATGATAATGGGACATGTATTTAACAATTTTAAAAAAGTATTTCGTTTGTAAATAGGAGGTTTAACCACTATCTTCCTTTACTCTTTTCATTTATTTTTGTAAATTCTTCATTTTGCGATATATTTGTTAAAATAAATGATGATATACCATCAAGAGTGCTATTGACTCCAGCTTTAATTGTTTTAAAAATATCAACATTCAAAACATTTAAATCGATAACAAAAGAACGGGACAAACATGCGATTAGATTCGCAATTGTTGCGTCGCGGTTACAACAAACATTCGACATTAAAGCCAGTACCGCATTGATCACATGGACCCTGCGGTAATAATACAATAACTAACACCAGACAAAAAGAATAAAGTCATAGTACTTTGTTGTTTGTTTATGGAATTCTGGAACTGCAAAAAAAAGGACTTGTGTCAACACGCCCTGGTATGCGCGTTGCGAAATGTGTGCTGTGCTGGCTGGCGGGCCATTAAGCAAGCACATGTTTGCGACACTCCGCTGGTAAACCGAGGCATCGGGCTTCACCTTACATAACAGTCGCCAGCTGGCAACTACCGGTGCATAGTATCCCGGTTTCCGATAGATGGTGCGACATGCCTTCTTTTTGGCTCGATACGCGGTTCTGAAAGCTACAAATATTTTAAGAACTATTTCGAGGCATAGGTGCATAGTATCCCGGTTTTCGATAGATGGCGTGGCATGTCTCATTTCTCAACGCGATAGGTATTCACCAAGCTTTTAAGATAAATATTTCAGGTATTCCTGCCTGATGTCTGTCTGCTACTATCGGTATATCAATGTGACAAGTATTTCGAAACCATGGAGTTATTCTCGACGTTCAGAAATATTATTCCGTCTGCCCAGCGACAAGCAGAGCCCATTATCTCTTGCGAAAGCTCTGTACACAACAAGGTGCAAATATTTCAGCACAGTAAAATATTTTCTCTCGGTTCTGTGTCGTGATTTCGTGAAATATACTTATGCGTGAACCATTGCGATTTTTTACTAAAAACAAAAAAGTCCACATTAACGGATATTACGTAAACCGACATCGGTAGCGTTGGAGCTAGAGTGCCGAAGGTCGCCGGTTCTAGTCCTGCCGTGGGTATGGGTTTTGTGATATTATTGAAAAAGCCGTTCCAACTCGTCAACGTTACATAATTTCCATACCTAGAGTGTATGCCGCCAGATTGACTTGTTATAATTGAATAAAAAATAAGTTGAAAAGCATAAATTTTTCCTTTAAAATACGTTAATGGTCGAAATGGAAAAAAGTCATAAACTCAGCAAATTGGAAAGGTATAAAATCTATGTGTACCTGTTTTCGTGAAAGTATTGTGATAAAGTATAGTATTACCACATATACGCTATTCCTTTCAAAATTCGTAGCCTCAAAAACCCATCAATGGGTGAAATCCTTTCATTGAAACTGACAGACATTCACCGACGAAGGTAGGGGAAACCATAAATTCCGTTCATCGAAGCAGGCAAACATTAATAATTAATTCACTGACGAAGAGACGGGAAACAAACTCACTTTTGCACATCATGTTGGATTCGTTATGAACAATAGCTCACGAGTGTCACCTATATTCCGTGTATTTTAAAGGATGTATTAAATTATGTGTAATGAAACAGACCGAGAACACAGACACTTTTTGAATTCAAAGAGGCATTGAAGGGGTTTACTGATGTATGCAAGTATAACCTCGATGAATTGAGAGCCTCTAAACTAAAGCAAAATTGTCGATTTGAAAACCAGTTTCTTTCCCTACAGACATTTCTGAAGTGAATACATGTTAATCTCTCCACTGATATCAAACCAATCAGCCTGTAATTTTTTCAAACCTATTTCTCAACCCTACAGACTTAGTCTTAGGACAAGAGGCCACTTGAAAATATTTGTGAAATGATTAACAAAACCTTTCCCACACCAAAGCTAGAAAAATCAAAGTTTCCAGTTTGACAATGACAAAACTCATGGAATGCAACGAGGGAAGAAAGAATTCATATAAGCATCAGTACGACACCTTATTTCCCTAATCTTATCTCTGATGTCACTGGTATGAAATATTTCATCGCACTCGTAATTGTTGCCATCAAGGTCAAACCTTTGTCGTCTGTCTAACCAGACCAATCTATGTAACAATTCTGTTATGCTTTCATAAGCAATCACAAATTGAGTGTCCTAAGCTGCACTTTGTCTAAACCTCCAATCAATCCCTTGTGACACATCAGTGATTGACTAGAAACAGAGAGATATACCCACCTTTAAGTGTATTTTACAGCACAGCACGTATGTTCCAGAAACGAGGCACCATCTGTTAATCTTACTAATTTCACCCCTGTAGAATAGAAGTACGCCAGTCCTATGTGATAAAAATCGAGTCAGTGTGAGGCAGTTCTATTCACAGAACATGGTGTTTCGTCATGGAATACCTGTGGCCAAGGTGGAGATATTGAAAATTTACCCACTCCCTTATGGAAGAAATCCAGTGCCGACTCCTACCTATAGTCTTTTACGCACTATTCCTAATTCTTTCTCCAAGATCCACCCCTACCCTCATCGCCAACACTTCCCCAAACCTCCTTCTGTTTTCCAATGATTCCCACTCCAACCCCTGATCACTTACTGTCAGGGTTTCCTTTTGTTCATGCGTTAAAGTAAACCAAAAACTCAAAATTCGCAAAGTCTTCTCCTAATCAGTAGCAGGGATTCCAGGTACCAAAATGTTCACTTAAGGTGGTTCTACTGCAGTTTCCCAGGAAAATTCCCCCTTTTTCCAGGAAATTTCTGCTATTTTTCAACCCATCAGGACCCAGGAGTATTCTCCATTCCGTTTAAATGTTCCTATCTGACGCCAACCTTCGGATTCAGGACCAAGTATAACATTTGTTTGTAATTGTGCGCTTCGTCCAACTAACCACGATAAAATTGCCATAATGCTCTTAGCTAACTGATAGTTTCATGGTCATCAAATAAACATCATAATCCACATTTTCATAGAAGATCTCCAGACATCTACAAGTATCCAAAACGTCACCATAGGTGCAGACACTAGTTCTATTACGTCGAAGATAGCACCCACACTTGAATTGTCAGGTCATTCGTATATGAAAGTGGGTTTTTTGGATATTTTATCCACTCAGGCCTCATCACCTTAAGTCTAGTGCCAGATTGTGGTCATGGTCAACTTAGGCTCCATACACCACTCTGAATTATTCCACCAATATCCATTCTGACAGCATAATACGCCACATACAGCCCCCGACACTCTTCCTATCTTCCAATGATATCCAGCCCAGCTCCTTTATTATGTCACTTGTTGAATATTTTCCACTAATAAATCTAGATGCAATCCTTTGCACCTTGCACTTGATGTACAAAAAATGTGGAATCCATACTACACTATATACAAGCAATTGTCTGACTGTGGGTTTGTACTCAAGTCCTTCGCTTCTCTGGTACATCCCCTCATCACCCTCTCAGTTAAATGATTTTTATGTAGTGAAAAACGTGAGAAACACAATTCGTATGCCAACACAAACGGCAGTAAACTGTAAAGAGCACAGTGAAATGAGAGATTGCCTAAGCCCTGAAGCAATGGTTAGAAGCACACGTTGATGGTGAGCATAATTCTATAACCATATATTTTAGACTCGACACTATTTACGATATATTTTACTGTTAAATAAAATAAAAACTACAAAATTAGTCTTCATGTTGTCAAAATTAGTTTTTGCGGGAGCTGGAACGTGTTCGTATCTACACGGCAAATGTGAGTAACGATTTGGTACTTCGAGTCAGTCGACGAACCCGTTACTCAGTAACGAATACATCGTTACTTTTACAGCTCTATGATCTATAATGGAAGAATTGTTTCGAGGCATCCCACGTACTGCCATGATTAACAGGGTAATACAGTAAGCACACCAAAAACGACAAATTCGCACGCCAACCGCTGCTAGAACGTGTCTCTGCAAGGAATAGTACAATGACCACTCACGCTTTACCCACCCACTTAGCCTCATTCTTGTTTATCCAATTGTCTACCGGGCTCAAATTTTCCAGGAAATACGACAAGGCCACACATCTGGAAAGATGGCCAATTAGTCGAGTAACGGAGTAGTTTTACCTTGCAGTATATCACGTAAAACATTGTAAATGTTGATGAGAGTATGCAGAAACCAAGTTTTCGACCTCCGACACCCTCGGCGCAATTTTTTGTGGCAAAAAACATCAAAATTTTGTATTTTTTCAGTTTTTCGTCTATACCTCCTTCCTGATGAGTCCTAGCAAGAAATATTTTATTACCAATTTGAAAGAGGACAAAATTTCCTACAACGTTTGAATTACAAAGTTTTTTCTAAATTCGAAACTAAGCGAGCTACAGTTTATCGAAATTAGCAACATTTAACACTTTTCCTAAAAGTTGGGTTGTTACCTACTTTATCGCTCAAAATGACATGGAACCCCTGTACATATAAATGATATATATCAATTTCTGTATGATATAGTATATATATGTACTGTACTTCGATTATTGATGGTCAGTTGAATAATCATATGGCATTGTTGGCCGGGAGATTCCGAAGGATTGTTCGGCCCCCAAATGACAGTGTTTTTCGATTCGCCGCACAATGCGCCCCTTTGTGTTTACTAACCAGGCAACAGTACCAGGAATAGCGAACCTACAGCCTAACGTGATATCCGAATCACAGAAACATTCTGGCTTGCTTCATATTACACAGCAAACTGTGGCAGAGTTGATGGTTGGTTTAATGGCCTTTGAAAATCACACCTGAGACCAGGATTTCGATCTCCAGTCAGACGCCTTAATCACTGAGCTACCAGATCGCTCTATTACTGATGACGATATAGCGGAAATGAATGCATGATTGCTCATAAATCAATTTCTTTTTCGTTTGTATTGTCCTGGCTTATCAATGTCCTCACCTAGAATTGTGTCTCATTCATCCATTGCATCAGGAACAGCTTCCTCGAGGTCGAAGAACGCTTCCTCTCCTCCATCTACTTCAGTCTTAGGTATGTTTTCACGAGACAGGCCAGAGCAGTTTTTGTAAGCAACTGAACAGTGCAGTCCTGATTTGCGACATCCGCGTGGTGAAATACAAGGTTTCTTGCAGGAACATGTTACAACCTTCGCAGTACACTCGGGTGAAGCGTCTTTTATTACTGTAAGTGGAATAAAGCTGGTCGAGCCTTTCCTTGATTCCAATTGCAAAGGGTTAGTTGCTTGACCCGGCCATGCTTGCATTTGGTGGTACAATCGTATTGAGTGAAACGTAGCTGCATCTGTTGTTGGTGGCAACCGTGCTAGCTAGCTTGAATACATTTTTGGAGGAAGATTCTCTTTTTTAGGATGTCAGGGATTTGAATGAGTTACCAAGAGAAATGATAAATAATTTACCGAAAACTTTGAAAGAATTTAAAGATAAAATTTATAGAGGGCAAATGTAGGTGGGTGCAGGATAGGGGGAAGATGGGTATGTAGGGAAATTGTCACCGGAGCCTGTGCTCCATTGCAATTAAATTAAATTAAATTAAATATTTCGTATCTGAACCTTCCAAGGTTCCACAAGCAATTTGTCCATATCGTTCCAAGATGAACTGTTCCCTGCGTGTTGTAAGAATACACAGCATCTTAGTTTTTAAAGAGTTAGTAATTAATGTTTTTTATGTTATTTCTGTGGGAATTGTTTACTGACAGTGGTACTTTCGATTCACTATTTTGTTTCTGATTAACGTACTGCTGATTATAGATGAATGTTGTTAAAACTGCTTTATATCGGGATATTATATTTCTTAAGTATTGTGTCAAAGAAATTCCAAGCATCGTTATTACCAGATGAACAAAGTACATGAAAATCTCTGGACAGTACAGAAAGATGATCTTTGGGCAAGGAGAAGAGATGAAAGGGGTATGCAGAGAGGTACGCTCATGGAGGAAGGAAATATATGGAGGAGAAGTGACCTTAAATCTGTGAAGCAAGCTCTAAACTCTCGCGCATGCGCAGTGGCGGCAGTGGCGATATTGCGATCCCAAACAAATGCGATATTCACATTGTGTTAGATGCTGTGATTATTTCATTTTGTAATCTGTATAAGTGTTTTGTAATGCCATCTTGTGTTGCACAAATAGGCAAGAGAGGAAAGAACCTGGAATATCATTTCATAAGAAAGTTGAATTCTAATTATCGTTGTTGAAGTGGGCGGTAGGATTTGCAAACTTCGGTGCCTGTCTATAAATATTTAGTCATAGCTCTCAATGGGATGATTTTGTTCTCAAATTTTTGTTGGTGTAGTGTAGAAAATCAGCATACCTTGCTATTTTGCACATAATAGACTAGCATTACTTTTTAACGAGTGTTGAAAATGAGATTTAAAGGGGTGTGTTTTATATTTCGATTCAGTGAATTTAGTATTGCGCTTTCTTTCGTCACGTTGCAGTTTATACTGACAGTGTATGATGAAATTAAATGTTTTAAATTTTGCTATGCAATCTAGGAATCTTGATGAAGCAAACGATGTTGTTACTGCAAATACAGTTGGCGAATCAAATACGCGTGTGTGGGTATTTCTACATAGTTTGATTCTGTAGCTGTAATTTAATGGATATTGTGGTTAGGTCTAATTGCAGTCTGTACCAGAATGGTTTTGTTGTTCCATAAGGGACAAAGAATTTATTTATTACTGTTAGCAATTTCATGAGAACCAAGTTAGTGACAAAACTTGTATCGCGATATAAACTGCTTCCAGGTATTTCCAATTAAGCTTACGATGTATGGTAACTAGATAACTATTTTTATTCTGATCTAGGGCGCATTTAAATCTAACCACAAGTGGTAGTAAAAAAACTGAAATATCCATTCTGCATGTCCACCATTGTGGCTTTGGCAGAATTAATTTTTGATCCAGGCCGCATATCAACCCAATCCCAGTATATCCCGAAAACTAAGCAAGATATCGAAAAATTTTATTCTTTATTTTCGATTAGTCTCGTCGTGTTACATAAGAATCGATCATTACATTTGACTTTTGCGAAATTTTTCTCTGCATTTCAACTCAAGACACCTCACTTTTGATACGGTATATCTCGAGAACTAGGCGAGATATCGAAAATTTTTATTCTTTATTTTTTATTTGTTTCGTCATTTTTAAATAAGAATCCGTCATCAAATTTGACTTTGACCAATTTTTTCTTCTGAATTTCAACCAAAAACATTTCACGTTTGAGACAGAATATCTCGAAAACTAAGCATGATATCAAAAAAATATTTTTCATTTTTTATTTGTCTCATCGAGTTACATAATAATCCATCACCAGATTGCGGCGTTACGTTTATCCTAGAGTCCCCTTGATGTTTTTGTACATATACCCCGTGTCTGTATGGGATCGGCCTAGCCCCCCACTCCTCCTCCGCCCGGCTTCACTTCAATGCATGGTGAAGGTCTCTTGCGTCGTCTACATATATTTCCTTCTTCCATGGGTACGCTAAGATAAATCTGCGAGTTGTATTTGTACACAGAAGGAAGCAATAAATTAATAAAAATTAAAATAGAAAGCCAAGTGGGTGTTTTTGATGGTTATTTTTATTCTTTTGTTGGAATAAAGAAGAAGCATTGGCACTATATACACTACCAAGAAGGTTAGTAAAAGGTACAAAGATTATACGTGGCGTTCCGTGACAGACGAGATGCCATATAGTAAGTAAAGAAGAAGCAGCACAATTCTTATAGTGTTCACTTGATACTAGACTCCAGGGGCTAGGAGTTCTTAGAAGTTAGCATGCATATTACTTTCAGATGTGACTGTATTAAATGAGGCAGCAGAATTTTTCTTTCCCAAAGTCGAAAAATGCTGATATTGTACCACATTCTCGAAATGCATGGCTGAAGAGGATATGTGTGGGTTCAAACCTGAAGGAAGTGGTTGAGTACCGCAAACCTGCTTCCTTGCCTTTCGCTGGTTTATGGAAGTACACTTCTCGTAAATGTTACAAAGTCCTAGAAAGCCAGTATACTCATTTAGACTTATCACACTGTTGGATTTTACTGCTTGTGTAATAGCTGCGAGAACAATCAATCCAGCTGCATCTTCTTTTGCCTATTGAACTAGGATGCCTCCTTTTACAGTTTTTCAATTAGTATCAAAATTACACGGTTCTTGCTGCTCTCATTTGCTACTTCACTGCAGCACAAGTTTCCTCCTGCTGAAGTATCTGATGTTTTCAAATGATGAAATATTTCGGATGACTTAATTCCTTCCTCGCAGCATCACTTCGCTATCCGTCAAACATAACCGTGAAGTTGTGTCTACAGCGCGTTCTCAATTAGGTTTCATATTTTCCACAGATGGAGCCAAGGTTTTCACTATGATGTCACATAACCCTATGCAGGAGGCATCCTTCGGCCACGACAAAACTTTTTATGTTGGATGTTGCATTTTGGAGAGATGTAGACGCTTAATGTAGAGACCATTTCTTTCCCTCGAAGAATGGAGAGAATTCGAATAAAAAACAAAGATTCAAAGAATTCAAACGGAAAAAATGGAGTTATTACTAATTTTTTTACTTATTATGACTTCCTTTTTACTATACATAAACTTTGGTGGCATAACATTATGCTTTTATTTTTGCTAGTCAGTTTTTAAAACTGGTACATATACCATCAATCTGGTAGTTCAGTGGTTAAAGCGTATTACTCAAGATCGAAATCCCGATCTCAGCTGTGATTTTCAAAGGCCATTAAAGCAACCTTCAGCTTGAAGTATCCCCTATGTTGAGGAGAGCGACTTCATGACCACACTGTGACAATTTACTTCCTGTAATTAATTTACAAGTAGATTTAATATTTCAAAATGAGGTGGGCGCCAGATATTCCTTTTGGAGTGTTCGCTATTATAAGGGAAGCGAAATCCAGATCTCAAGGTGTGTAAATTTGAACATGAATTATTTAATAAGTGGAATTTTTAACCAAGTCAAATGACATATTATATGACTGGATGGGATGTAATGAAAACAAGGTTCACAATCTGACATTACAATTTAATTAAACACATGAACCTTTTTCACTTTACAAAATTTTACAAAGATTAACTTTGCTTTCAAAACACAAAGGTACATGTCTCTCTCAGGGCGTTCACTAGGGTACAAATGTCGATGCAAAAGTTTCTCTTTCCTGACTTGTGATTACCGTGTAGGCGAATCTAGTTGTCTAGTCGGTGGGTTTACCTTCTATCCAGGGGACGGAACAGCCGCTCCATTTGGCCTGCTTGACTGGCTCGGTTCCCCTCCAGGTAGCAACCACCAAAGTGTCCACCGTCTGGTCCGCGCTACCGCGAAGAAGCCTCGTGTTCCACCCCATTTCGAGGCAGTCCTCCAGTCTCCTTATTAGGAGGAAGATCTTGTCGCCGGTTTGCCAATACATGCAGCATACCGTTCTCAGTTAATAACAATATTAAAAATTGCCTTGATTGGCTGTACTCTTTGGCTCCGCCTCAAGCTTTATTCTTGGATACAGATTTACTTTTTATTTCATTTTTACTCAAGACTATTCAGGCACCCAGTCCCGTCCTCAGCTGTGGTCCCTGTCTCCCGTCTGTTCTGCAATTCGTCACTCCTAATGGGCTACAAGCAAGGTCTGACGTTCCACAGACCTGAGTTGGGGCCTCCCACGAGCCCCACCTCCCCCCCAAAAAAAGACACGCACACACGTTTCACTCTCTGTTCTTTAATGGTACATTACAGCTCGCCGACGCTCCATAATAATTTACCGAGCGTGTTGGGTGAACGGTTAACGTTCTGGGCTTGCATTCGGGAGGACGCGGGTCCGAATTCCCGTCCAGGAATTCAGATTTGGGTTTTCCATGGTTTCCCCAAATCACTCCAGGTGAATGCCAGGACGCTTACTTCAAAAAGGCTGTGTCCGAATTCTTTCCCGTTCCTTGTTCCCAGTCCCATTCTGCCTCTAATTACCTTAGCCGTCGACGAGGCGTAAAGCAATAAGTAAAAAAAAAAGGTCCATAATAATTTTACACTAGTTTCACTCGCGACCGCCTGCAACAGTACTCAATTATGCCCTGTCTTGCTCTGTCCCCTGTGACTAGTCCACCTACCGACTAACAAAATATCTGATAAATTACCTTTTCTTCAATTATCCCAGCTAATATGTCATTTACGGTGATTCATGTGCTTATTTTCTTTGAGCATCCGTTTCAATTCCTTCAAACGAGGTTGGAGCGAAACCATATGGAGTATGTACCTATTTTACAAACATACTACACTAATTACTTATCTAACAATGCTGCATCTATAATTAAACAGTGATATATGAAAATAAATTGACATATAACACTGAAAATTTTTACTTTACGTGAAGATGTACAAGTTCATTTTTCATTTTCATTCTTCTAATATTTTCTAACAATTCTATGTTAATTAAATCAATTATTCTTTGTTACATGTTGTAAGTAGAGAGTTGGTTAAAAGAAGAAGTACTAGACAGTGAGGTTTTTCCTGATGGTTACAGAGTGTACCGCAGAGATAGAGGAGCAATTGGTGGAGGAGTCTTCATACTAGTTAGCAAAAACTACCACAGTTCACTGGCGTTCATAGATCAAGACCATGAGTTACTTGGGGTAGATTTCTGGGGTAATAAAAAAGAAAAAGTCAGAGTGTTGGCTGTTTACCGCAGTGGAAGAATGACAGAAGAGGATGAGGCTCTTGGGGAGAAATTAAATTCATACTCAGATTTCAGAGGAGAGAATAGAATGATCATCATCGGCGGGGATTTAAATTTACCAGTTGTAAACTGGGAAGGGAATAAGATAAATAACACAAGGGAACAAAGATTTGCAAATATCTTAATAAGGGAAGGAGGATTTACACAAGTGGTTGAGCAAAACACTAGGGGACAAAATATTTTGGATATATTTCTAATTAAGCCCAATGAAAACCTTTTGAGGTATCAAGTAACTGAAGGAATAAGTGATCATGAAGCAGTTCTGATGGATATTAGATGATTCAGTAAACCAGCAGCCAAAATTGAAGGGGGAAATAGGTACAATTATAAAAAGGCACAGGTTTCAAATTTGAAGAGATATTTCAGAGAACAATTCAGCAAATGGAAGGAAGGCTCAGGTACAGTAGAGTCAAGGTGGGAAGAGTTCAAGGAGATAATAAGAAAGGGGCGAAGAAAAATTTATTCCAAAGAAGGAAATAAAGAGAAGTAGAGAACCTATGTACTATAATAGGGAAGTGAGGAGGTTAAAGAGGTTGGTAAGAAAAGAACATAACAGAGTTAAGAGACAGCAGGGTAGTAGGGAATATTTAAACCAACTAAACAAGGACTTAATAACAGCAAAGAAAATGGCTAAAGATGGGTTTATGAAGAGTATTGCCAGTGCAGGAGGACCATAGACTGATGTATCTAGAAATTTCTATGGCTGTATCAGGAAACTGAGGGGAAGGGAGGGTGTAGACACACTTATAGATAAGGATGGAGAAGAAGCTACTGACGATTTGAAAAAGGCAGAGATTTTAAGTAACTGGTTCATTGAAAGCATTAGGGACAATGAATCAGAAACAGGAGGGTCTGATTCGGAGAACGATCTTAATAACACAATTAGAAATGACGATAGTAAAAAATTTGATATCAATCCTGAGGAAATCATGAAGGAAATAAGAAAGTTGAAAAAAAATAAAGGGGCTGGTGAAGATAATATTACTACAGATATCTTAAAGATAGCCGGATGTGACATTGTACCTTATCTAGAAATATTATTTAAATTGAGTCTAGACACTTGCTGCTTACCACAGGACTGGAAAAGTGCAACAGTAGTACCAGTACATAAGGGAGGGGTGAGAAATAGAGTTGAGAATTACAGGCCAATCAGTTTGACATCAGTGGTAGGTAAATTAATGGAAAGATTGATATGCAATCACATCAGAAATATATGTGAGGAACGTAAGTGGTTTTCAAGCAGGCAACATGGTTTCAGGCAAGGATATTAATGCGAATCTCAGTTGGTGGGATATATGCAAGATATTTCAGATGAAATGGACAAGGGAGGCCAGATTGATAGTGTAGCACTGGATCTGTCAAAGGCGTTTGACAGAGTAAGCCATAAAATGGTAGTAAATAAGGTAAAAACCATTGGAGTGGAAAGAAAGTCATTTGCTGGGCAGAAGAATTTTTAAAAGGTAGAAAACAGAAAGTTAGGGTAGGAAATGTAGTATCAAAAGAAGTGGAAGTAAAAATGGGTGTGCCACAGGGTAGCGTATTGGGACCATTGCTATTCATTATTCTAATGAATAATTGTGTTGATTGTTTACTATCTGAAATTAGATTGTTTGCAGATGACATAATGCTGTATAAAAGAATAAAAACGATAGAGGATTGTAAACAGTTGCAGGGTGATCTGGACAGGATATCTAATTGGGTTGGTAAACATGGAATGAAGATAAATGAAAAGAAGAGTCAGCTTATTAGATACACAAATAAAAAACAAAAGGTTAATTTTGAATATAAGGTGGGGAAAGAATTGCTTGTTGAAGACTTGAAATGTAAATATCTTGGCATTACTTTTGATAACAAGCTTAACTGGGCAGGACACATAGAACAGGTGGTAGGAAAAGGTTTGAAAGCTCTGCACTTGTTGGAATGAGTGATGAGGGGATGTACGAGAGAAGTCAAGGAATTGGGTTACCAAACTTTGGTCAGACCATTGCTCGAATATGGTAGTGTAGTATGGGACCCTCATTTTACGTATCAAATACAGGAGTTGGAGAGGGTGCAAAAAAGGGCTGCTAGATTTGTTTCTGGAAATTATCGCAGAATGCAATCAGTGATGGATATGATAAAGGAGCTGGAATGGGATTCATTGCAAAACAAGAGGAGGATGATGAGGGTCATGGGAGTGTACAGGGCATATACTGGCGATGAGGCATGGAAAGATATTGCAGTAGGTATGAAAAGTAGTGCATGGAAGGGAAAAGATGACCATGACCACAAGCTGGCACTCGATTTCAGGCACAAGGGTATAGGAAGATTCTCTTTTTTGGGTAAGGGTGTCAGGGATTGGAATGAGTTGCCAAGAGAAGTGATGAATAATTTACCGAAAACTTTGAAAGAATTTAAAGATAAAATTTGTAGAGGGCAAATGTAGGTAGGTGCAGGATAGGGGTAAGATGGGTGTGTAGGGAAATTGCCACCTGAGCCTATGCTCCATTGCAATTCAAATTAAATTAAATTAATCATTTACACACTAGCCACAAAACCATACTAAATACTTTTAGTTTTTACAAGTACCGTAGTTTATCTGACCACATACCTTTATTGAACCAACTTTTAATAATGGCACACAGTTTGAGTTCTCATACAGCAATGTATAGCATTATTACATGAATGTCTTTTATCTGACCAGTACAGCAGCAAATCTTTCTAATGATTACCTAGCCGAGTTTTGTAATAAAACTCTCGATTTTTTTCGGAAATAACTTTTTCTCTATAAGGCACACTGACACGCTGTGTTTGATTTTGTAGACTGGTATTTTGTGTCACCGATCGTATCACATAACACGCCGTTTTTCGAGAAGTGGGTTCAGACAATGGCAGTAAAACAAAACCGAACAATTTTCATTACCACTAGTGCAGGAGAAACTATCTTCATAGCTTTTAGCACAGTAATAAATTAGGCTCTAGATTATCATCAACTACTTAAATATCTTATGTTCCGTTGGCTTAATTCTTGTTACAAATTCTTAATGCTTTGATTATTTTTATACTTCTCCAGCCTCGTTGTTCCGTCATCACATATGATCATAAGAAATCATCAATTGTTAACTATTTTTACTTCTCCGTTTTTTTTTTTTTTTTTTTTCAAACTATTTCAGAATTAACTCATGATCTATCGGTGTTTCCCCATCTGTTTAATTAAAATCTCAGGACACAATCCTAGCGTGACCAATACCATTTAAACGACTTAAGTAAATCTGATTCCCTGTCTAAAATTATCTCTTATGGTTTTATACCACATATTTAGAATATTTTCTCATTACATCCTCTGAAACCTTTCATGACGGGTTCATCATTACTCTGTACTCAAGTTCGCAAACCACTTTAATTTCCATCAATCAATAATTACTTCTTCTCTTAACTCTTTTAATAAGTCTCACCAGTATATTCTTTATCCGTGGTTTACAA
>JARYHS010013630.1:58311515-58375450 GCA_031002005.1 Vandiemenella viatica
GGATTCGCATCTGGAGGGAAACATGGAGCATGATTTCGGGACCCAAATATTGTGAAAATAGACCGATATCGAGGGGGATCCCTAATAGAGTGGGCAGGAATTATGTTGACCACTCGAACACCTCTTCATGAAATTGTTCGGGTGAATCGGCAAGGTTTAACTGCTGACGAGTTCTTGGGACCTCACGAGCGGTTGTTGCGAGGTGCTGTAAGCCCAGACTTCGTACTGATGGGCGATAATGCTCGACCTCATAATAGCACGGGTGGTTGATTTTTTCTTGGAAACGGAAACATTGCACGCGTGGTGTGGCCTGCTCGCTCAGTACTGCCAGCCACTTGGCTTTGAACATCCGTAGATGGCCGCTAAAATTTCCGTAGATTGAGTACAAAAATCCGGAGACTCGCTAACTGAAAAGACTGAAACAATAATTATTGAAGAGAGATTTCAAAATTAAGAATACTTTTATTTCCAGGTCTTTAAAATTACAAAATAATATTCTACATTAAAAGTAAGAAATATCTCTGAACATGTTTTTACATCGTAACTTTCATCACTGCTGGTGCTGTGCCTACTCTTTTTAGGGACCATACTTTTTCTTTGTTGACATTAAATTTAGCATATCTTCTAAACAGAAATGTTAAAAACTGAAACCCTTTGATTCTTGGATATGGTTAGGCCTTCTCGAAAGCCATTGCTTTGTAAGCCGTGCCACCGAGCGTGTGACCGGGCTTAAAGAGTGCGCCGATAGTTTTGTATTACGGTCTTTTAAGATCTATAAAATCTGTAACCAAAACAAAATATGAGCTTCATATCAATCGTTAGTTTCCATGGTTTCCCAAATCACTCCAGGCAAATGCCGGAAGTTTCCCTCAAAAGGCCATGGCCGAATTCCTTCCCATTCCTTGCCCCCATCCTTTTCCGTCTCTAAAGACCGCACTGTTAGAGAGACGTTAACCAGATAAAAAAAAAATCATCGTTAGTTCACACGAGCGGTTGTAAGGAAACCATTCACAGTTACTGACAATTGTGTAATGCGTTAAAACTATACATTCAAAGTTTAACAAAACACCAATATAAGGAAAAATCAACAAATGATAAAAAGTATTTAAAAAAATCCGTAGATATTTTAACAAAATCCGAAAATCCTAACTTTTCATAAAAATCCGTAGAGATGGGAGCATTGTGCTCGCTCTCCCGATTTGAATCCCATAGAGCACGTATGGGATGCACTAGGGAGACGATTTGCATCACGTCAAACACCTATCAATCACTTACCAATACTTGCGAGCGGTTCTGCAGGAAGAATGGGCGTTATTACCTGGCAAGTAGCATCTTTGGTTGTTTACAGTGACAACAGAATCGTATAGCGCTCCGTAAAAAAATATTTTTTTTATTAGTTCAATCGCACATTGGCAGTTAGTTTTTACTTGTTCAGTGTTTAAAAAAACTGCTTCTTATTTCTGTGTCTTTTATCCGCTGTGTGCGAGGCATTTTTACTGAAAATGCCCCGTCAAGGTATCAGGAAAAACACCGTAAAATTTGCATTTGATAAAAAAAACCAGGTATGTGCAACCAACAGCCTTAGAGGTACACATATGGCTCAAAATGATATTGTACAAGACAGAGCATGTAGCAGCGATACAGTTGGATACAGAGGAGTACTGTGTAATATGTAAAACTGCAAGAACAGTCTATATTTGAGAAAATTCTAGATCAGTATGGAGGCCATCGCGACTTTATTCATCGCGATGGTACAAAAAGCAAGGTAAGTGTCACTAATGCTGGTGAAAATGTGAAACAGTTAGGATACTGAATGTGCCACCGGAAATTGAAAATGAGGACATATCAGAAGCATTGCGTACTTATGAAGACATAAAATCAATAATGAGTGAAAAATGGGCCCCAACTTACCCTATACAGGGATATAATGGTATCCGTTCTGTGAAATGGTAGTCAAAAAGGATATCCCGTCGCACATAATTATTGAAGGTTTCAAGGCACACATAATATATAGTGGTTCAACTTCCTACATGTCACATATGCAATTTGAGCGGACATTTGAAGCAAAATTGCCCGAGACGTGTGTTTGTTTTGACAAATAACTTAGCGTAAAAGAGCAGAAGATCTTGATCGCAATGAAAAATTAGCTGTGATATCTCCGGATATTAATGATAATCTTCAGGAAGCGCTAAATAATGAAAAAAATTTTCCTCCTCTTCCGACATGCAGTGCTATTCCCCCTAAAACCAGGGAGATTGGATTGGGGCTGAAGTAACTACACTTAATGGTTTTCCTTGAGGTTTATTACTATGTACACAAAACACTGGTAAACAATAACAAATGTGGTACAGTTAGCGGATGACCGTCGAGAAATTTAGCCTGGTCCGGGGTAGAGAGAGACGGCTTCTACTTCTCGCGAACTTCCGGTGGTCTTCTGTAGTTGAAGCTGGGTTCCGCGGTCAGGCCGGAACTGGCGGTGGAGCGGCCGGCTACGCTTATATAGGCGGCCTGGCGCAGGAATTCCGTGTGTGGTAGTACGGCGACCTCTGTAAGAAATAGTCCCACTTAGCTTCTAGATGATTCTATTTGTTTTCCTGGTTTGTTTTGATGTCTCTGCGCCTGTTTGGAGTCGTATATGTATCCCGCGTGCAGGGGCGCGTTGTGTGTGAGGTCTGCCTGGCAGGGGCCTTTACTGGCAGACTGAACATACCTCCCTCCCGGGGGGGGGGGAGGGGGGGAAGCGATGTCTGCGACGTCTGCGAGGTCGTCTGCCGCGGCGCCCCTGGAGCAGACTATGAAGGCTACCTCCAGGGGAGTACGGAGCTGTTCCCCTGGCGATGCGTGCCGACCTGCGTCGTGGTGCAGGTTGTGGTGGAGGTACTTGTGGAGCTAACGGCATCGGTTCGTCGGCGTCGATGGCCGGGGGCTGTACGGGGGGCGCTGAAGATGGTCCCCGCAGGTGGTCGAGAGGCTGCGGCTGAAGGTGTCGGAGCGACCGACAGGTTGTGGCGTCGGTTGGTGGCGCTGTAACTGTCCCTGAGCAACGGTTAGACGGCAGGAGTGGTGGAGGTGGCAGGGAAGGAGAGGAAGAAGTGGATGGCCGTGCCGTGGTGGAAGAGGACGGTGCCAGTGGGGTAGCGGGGACGTAGTTGGTTTCGATGGCGTCGCACTATCCGGCCATCCAGGCTGACGTCGAACAGTTGGCGGCCCCGGGGCCGCTGGATGACCCCCGGAAGCCAACCGGCCCGGGAGCCAAACCCGCGGGCCCAGACTAGGGAGCCCGGGGTGAACACGGAATGGGCCCGAAGGTACCTGTACTTTGGGCGGGGGTAAGAGGAGATGGAGGAGAGTGCGAGGTTGGCGGCAATTCCGCCGGGCTTTTGGCCCCCACTGGAGTGGTTCGATAGGAACTGAGGAAGAGTGTCAATGCCTCTTCGAGTTTGTGACTTGTGGTGTATTTGGTCATTTGGGTTTTGAATGTTCTGACTAGCCGTTCCGCCTCCCCGTTAGATTGGGGGTGGAAGGGCGGGTGAGGAGGTGTTGGATATTGTTGGCGGTACAGAAGGATAGGAATTCCCGACTTCGAAATTGCGGTCCGTTATCTGTGACGATAGCGTATGGTAATCCTTCGATGGAAAAGATCTTCGTGAGGGCTGAAATGGTGACCTCTGTGAGTGATTGTGGAGCAACGGACGACATATGGGAAGTGGGAAAAGGCATCCGTCACTAGGAGCCACTGGTGGCCTAGGAATGGGCCAGCGAAGTCGAGGTGAATGTCGTTCCCAGGGTCCGGACGGTGCCGGCCAGGAAAGGAACTTTTGAGGGGGGCGGGGCAGTTGTTGGGCACAGATGGTACAGCGCCGCACCATCTTCGTGACATCCGTGGTAAGGCCGATCCAGAATACATGGCGTCTGGCAAGGGATTTGGTGCGGGCAATTCCCCAGTGTCCTTGGTGGAGAGTTTGGAGGATTGTCGGTTGTAGGGATCTCGGAACGACGACCCTCGGGGTGGAATTTGGTTCTGTGCGGAGGAGCACTCCCTCTACTACTGAGAGCTGGTGGCGGATGGAGTAGTAGAACTTGAGGTCTTGATGATGGCGTGGAGGGGAACGTGTTTGCCACCCGTGTTGGATGTGGTGTCGGATGACACGGAGGAGGGGTCCTCCCCTGTGGCTGCCGCGACTTTGAGGCCGTGACTGGAAATGTCTTCAGTGCTTCTTGTATGTCATCGTCGATCTGGAACACCAGAAGTTCCGACTTGTCGAAGGCAAGGTCTGGTCCCTGCGGTAGTCTGGATAAGGCGTCTGCATTGGCATGCCTGGAGGTGGTACGGAAATGCATGGTATATCTGAACTGGGACAGGAATAGTGCCCAACGCTGGATGCGGTGGGATGTTTTGGTAGGCAGACGTGTGGACGGATCAAATAGTGATAGGAGTGGCTTGTGGTCGGTAATGAGATGAAAAGAAATCCCATATAAAAGGGAATAGAATTTGGAGCAGGCAAAACAATAGCTAGCGCCTCTTTCTCGATTTGAGAATATTTAAGCTGAGCAGCCGATAGGGGCTTTGGAGATGTAGGCTACGGGGCGTTCCGTGCCATCTGGTAATTTATGAGACAGAACTGCCCCCACACCGTAATCGGATGCATCTGTGGCAAGTATCAAGGGGAGGTTTGGAGTGTATGGCATGAGGCATGCTGCGGACTTGAGCTGCTGTTTAAGGCGTGTGGAATGCGGTCTCGCAAGCTGGGGTCCAACGGAACGGGACATTCTTGCGACAGAGGTGGTACAGGGTGCTGCCACTTGTGCTGCTGAGGGTATAAAATTGTTCTGTAGTATGAACATCTTGCCTAAAAAAGATTTCAACTGATGTAGATCCTGAGGCCGAGGGTAATTGGAAATAGCGTCCACATAGGAAAAGTGCTGGGAGATGCCTTCCTGAGCGATGATGTGACCCAGGTAGGAAATGGATTGTTGAAAAAAATTGAACTTGGAAAGGTTTGCATTTTAATCCATGCTGGCACGGAGGCGGAGGAAGAGTAGGCGGAGGTTGGTCATTGTGTTCGGCAGCGGAGGGTGCCCGTGACGACTAATGTCGTCGAGGATACGTTGATGCATCCCGGGAATATCCTGGAGAAGTTGTTCGAGATACCGTTGAAAAATCGCCTGGAGCCACTGGCCAAGCCGAACATGAGCCGGTTGAGTTGGAAGAGGCCAGAGGGAGTGTTGATGACTGTGTATTGTCGGGACTGGATATCCAAAGGGATTTGAAGGTATGCTTCTGCCAGGTCAATTTTTGTAAAGTAGGTACCTCCTGCTAGTTTACGGAAGAGGTCGTCCGGTCTCGGAAGTGGATAGTCGTCTACCAGCAGATGCGGGTTGACGGTGGTCTTAAAGTCACCACAGAGACGTAAGCGGCGTCCTGGCTTCTGAACTATGACCAACGGCGTGGCCCAGGGGCTGAACCGCACCGGCTGGAGGATCCCTTCGTCTTGGAGACGTTGAAGTTCTTCCTGAAGTGGTTGTTGAAGCGCTACGGGTACCTGGCGTGCCCGGAAGTATCGAGGCCGTACGTCCGGCCGGAGTTGGAGTGATGCTTCGAAGTCCTTTGCACAGCCGACGCCTGGTGAGAACAGGTCCTGAAACTCGGTGCAAAGGGCGTCCACTTCAGGAAAAGGAACATGCTGAGATACGAGGTGTATGTTATCCTCAATTGAAAATCCGAATAAGCGGAAAGCGTCCAGTCCAAATAAGTCTGCTGTGAGAGAACTGTTAACTACTAAAAAGGGGACTGAACGATGTACAGACTTATACATGACGTTTGCTGTGAATTGTCCCAGGAGTGCTATTTCCTGTTTGTTGTATGTCAGGAGGCGCTTGGGGGCCGGCGAGAGGGGGGGCGAGCCAATTTGCACATAAGTAGTATAATTAAGCAATGAGACTGCTGCTCCTGTGTCGACTTGTAGGCGCAGGGGCTTGCCATTGACCGTAACGTCAATAAAAAGTTTGGATGCTGTGGAAGTGTCTACCTGATTGATATCCATAGGTGCGCCGCTCAACCTGTCTTGGTAAGACCCTGGGCGGCGAGAGCCGGGATTGGCATTGGTGGTGTTGGTGCGGCAGACGGACGCCAGGTGTCCTTCCTTGCCGCAACGTGAGCATTCAGCCCAACGATCCGGACAATTTTCCCTCTCATGTGCTGAATAACAGGCGGGGCAGGAGGGTAGGCGGAGCGGGCTGCGGCGTCGGCGCTGCGGGATCCGCTGCTGCTGCCGAGACTTGGTGCCCCTGCCGGAACGGGCCGGTTCGATGTCCTTCTGAGGAAGCGGTCCCCGGTTGTGGTGTCGGGAGGAGCGCGACTGGGAGCTCTGGATGGCGGCGACGTCCTGTGTGTCCTCTACGTCGGTTCGGATTGCGGCCACATCCGCCCAGGACTCCAGGCGGCGATCTGCGGCCGTAGATATTTCGAATTTGTAGGCAAGTTCGATGACCTGCTCCAGGGATGGGTCCTCTAACTTGAGGGCGTCATGCCGGAGTGCGGCATCTGGTGCAGCCTGTATGATGTGATCACGCACCATGTCGTCGGCGTAGGATTCGTGGGAACAACGAGTTTGAAACTTACATTTTCTGCTAAGGCCTTGGAGTTCGGCCGCCCACTGGCGATACGTCTGATCGGGCTTCTTCCGGCATTGATAGAATTCGACGCGGGCCGCGACGACATGGTACCGGCGTCTGTAGTATGCATTCAGTGTCGTACAGATGGTCGTGAAGGTGAGGGTGTCGGGGTCTTGTGGCTGAAGTTTGGTGAGCAAGACATACATCTTCGATTGGTTCCAGGAAAGGAAATATGCACGCTGGTCTTCTTCTTTGGATATGTGATGAATTGCGAAGTGTTGTTTTATGCGCTTCTCGTAGGTCTCCCATTCTTCGACGTCGTCGTTGAATGCTGGGAACGGAGGCGGGGCCGTGGGTTGGCGGAGATTCCTGACTTCCGCAATCAGTTGTCTCTGAGATTCGAAGAACTGATGTAGAAGTCCTTGGAGGAACTGTTGCCATTCCGTAGGTGCTGCTGGCGTAGCCATGATGGTCGAGAGTTCTTATCCCAACCTTGTCGCCACTGAAGTGAACTACACTTAATGGTTCCTTGAGGTTTATTACTATGTACACAAAACACTGGTAAACAATAACAAATGTGGTACAGTTAGCGGATGACCGTCGAGAAATTTAGCCTGGTCCTGATCCGGGGTAGAGAGAGACGGCTTCTACTTCTCGCGAACTTCCGGTGGTCTTCTGTAGTTGAAGCTGGTTCCGCGGTCAGGCCGGAACTGGCGGTGGAGCGGCCGGCTACGCTTATATAGGCGGCCTGGCGCAGGAATTCCGTTGTGTGGTAGTACGGCGACCTCTGTAAGAAATAGTCCCACTTAGCTTCTAGATGATTCTATTTGTTTTCCTGGTTTGTTTTGATGTCTCTGCGCCTGTTTGGAGTCGTATATGTATCCCGGCGTGCAGGCGCGTTGTGTGTGAGGTCTGCCTGGCAGGGGCCTTTACTGGCAGACTGAACAGTAGGTTAATTGGGACACATGCACTTTCAGGTTGGCCGGAACAGATAGGTTAGTAACCGAAACGTTCCTAGAAGTATTTGCAGAAAGATCTCATGAACAGATGGTTCAAGAGCCAACGTGGTGCGATAAAGATTCCTCGTCCATTTTGAATCTTTTCTTATAAGATATCCTGATATTGTAGATACAGTTTGTGTAGAAGACGGTATAAGTGATCATAAGGCGGTTGTGGTAACTTTCAAATCTAGTATGAATTTGAATCATGACAAAGACAAACTCGTATATTTCTTCGATAAGGCAACGATGGGGGTATGGTTGATCACTTGACGAAAAATGTTGAAACATACACGCTAAATACAAATGTTGAGGAACTTTGGTTGGTTTAAGTTAAAAGTAATAATATGGAACGGTTTAAATCAATTTGTTCCTAAGAAGCTTATTAAGGTAAGAACCTTCCGTGGTTCAATAGGGAAGTGAATCGATTGGTCAGGCAGCAAAGGCGTTTACATGCCATTGTAAAGAAATCGGGGGACTTGTCTAATCGTGCTAAATTAGTCCAGTTACGAACGGAAGAGCGTAAGGCAATGCGTGATGCATTTAAAGAATTCCAAGCCAGGACTTTGTCCGAAGATCTGATTACTGATCCAAAAAGTTCTGGTCGTATGTCAAATTACTAAGAGGCTCTCGTAAGGTTATGCCTTCACTGATTAAGGAAAATGGGGAATTATCCGAAACTAGCATAGAGAAAGCAGAAATCTTGAATAATATATTTAAAAAAGCTTTCAAGACAGAAAACTCGGAGGAGATTTCGACATTTGCCAATCGTACAAACAAAATTATGAATGATCTCGTTCTTGATGTCGAGGGAATAACTAAATTGCTTATGAATGTAAAAACCAATAAGGCTCCCCGACCAGACGGTATTCCTACAAGATTCTACTCCAGGTACACAAAGGAAACTGCACCGTATTTGATGAAATTATATACCGCCTACTTGGATCAAGGAAAAATACCAGCCGAATGGAAGACCGCCTCCGTAAGTCCAGTGTTTAAAAATGGGAATGTTAATGATCCTCAAAATTATAGACCGATCTCGTTGACATCAGTATTTTGTAGGATTTTAGAACACATCATCTCTTCAAATGTCATGCGGTTTTTGGATGAAGATGAGATTTTAAACCCAAATCAGCATGGATTCAGAAAAGGCCGATGCTGCGAAACACAACTTGCACTTTTAATTCACGACTTGTGCCGTATTATAGATGGGCAATCCCAGGTTGATATAGTTCTATTAGATTTTAAAAAACTTTCGACACTGTGCCTCACACTAGGTTACTTAGGAAACTTCGTGGCTACGGCATATCTAGACAAATATGCGACTGGGTCGCAGACTTTCTGAAGGGCAGAACACAGTGTGTAGTTCTCGACGGTGAGAGTTCATCATTTACCGAGGTGAGGTCCGGGGTTCCCCAGGGAAGCGTGATAGGGCCTCTGTTGTTTCTCATATACTTTAATGATTTGTGTGACATAATAAGGGGGTGAAAAGATTATTTGCCGATGATGCTATTATTTATCGTGAAATCAAAACCCAGGAAGACTGCGCTTTGTTACAAGACGATATTATGAAAATAATTGCGTGGCGTAAAGACTGGCAGTTGGAGTTAAACGCTAAAAAGTGCCAAGTCATGCATATAAGTAAAAAGGTGACACCATTTAGCTCTGAATATACAATTAATGGTACTGTCCTTAGAACTGTGGATTCCGCTAAACACCTAGGGGTAACAATTCGTAGTAATTTGTCGTGGAATGAATATATCGAGAATGTAATTGGGAAAGCAAATCGTATGCTCCGATTTCTAGGTCGTAATTTAAAACAATGCACTCCTGAAGTTAAATCGATTGCATATAAGTCACTAGTGCGTCCTCACTTGGAATATTGTTGTTCTGTATGGGGTCCACATCAAAAGGGGTTAATGGAGGCATTAGAGAGGATCCAGAGAAGGGCCGCCTGATTCGTGACAGGTATATATAGTTGGAGGGAAAGCGTAGGTGCGATGCTCAAGGAGTTAGGTTGGGAAGTCCTGGAACACCGAAGGCGTTGTTCTCGGCGGAAGCTAATTGAAAAATTCACGACTGACATATTTCAGAATGACAGCAAAGAAATATTGCTACCAGCAACATTCGTATCTCGAAATGACCGTGAAAATAAGATAAGAGAAATCAGGGCCCGAACCGATTATTTTCTGTATTCATTTTTTCCGCGAGCGATTAGGGAATGGAATAGAAAGGATTTACCGGGCGAGTAAACTTAATTTCCGACAGGAGTAGCTTTCGATAAAGCTCTCCGGCCATCCTGATCTGGGTTTTCCAAGGTTTTCACAGATCATTCCACGCGAATGCTTGGATGGTACATGGGTGCCTCCTACCATATCCCGTATATCCCTTCCAAACTATTACCCTTTCGGATAGGTGCAATGCACCCTCTGCCACACACTTTTAGTGAATCGCAGAGTAATAGTAATAGTCGCAAACTGTCATCCTTTCCACCATTATGAATACGTCTTTTCTCGTGACTCTTAAATTTTCCATCAACACACCGCTAGTTATTCTCATTCCGATTATAAAACACATCTTAATGCCACGTAATATTTTAGATTTTATTATTGTTGTAAACATTTCAGAAAACCTGTCTCAAATTACTATAATATAACGTAATCAAACCAGATCTCGTTCTTCTTACAATTCGTCGAAGATATTTTCTTTTAATGTTATTAATAATGCGTTTTGGAAGTCTTCTGAACTTGGGAACAACAATTGATCAATTTCCTTTTTGTATTAAGGCCCCTCTAGATCTATTTTTGACGCTTCTCATATATTTCAAATCTTTTATTTAAAAAACCTAAATTGCCAGTTTTACGTATTAACTTCCCTTCTTTGTTATTTTTGTTAAAACCACATCTATCCGGTCCTAACAGATTCTAAAAGGCTCTAATATTTATCAAAACAAAACATTAATTTTACAACTACTATTATATACTCGCTTATCTCTAACAATAAATACATTAGCATCTTGCATGGTCATATTTCCAATATCTGGTGATCTAAACCGTCAATGCACAATCGGTATCCGTTTTTCATGCTCCAGATTAGAACTATTGCTAGTCGCTCGATACTTCAAACAGATCTGTTCATTTTCCATCTGCTATCTTTTTTTCTTAATATTTCTTTAGACGTCCGAAACCGAACATTTATTCGAGCGCTGACCTGGTATCCAGGATTTTTATTATTATTATTATTTTTTTGTTCTGTTGTCAACTTAACTTCCAGCGCCCGAAGGTTTGACATTTTAATCAAACTTTTTCCCCAACATTGAATTCTTACATGTTCCTCTGATCTAACCATTCCTTCCTTTTAGAAGCTTTCTCCTTTATATTCTCTTCCACCTTTTCCTGGCTTAGACACCAATCTTCCGTGCGTCGCTCTCTGGAGGCTTGACAACGTGTTCTATTAATGTCTCTCGTTTTCTCTTGAAGTGAATGTCGAATGGCCGACAATTTGTAGAGCAATGAACGGCCACGTTAAAATACCTTTCAATCGTAGGGACATGTTTCACCCACGTAGCATGATTTTCGCCAACAAGTACCCTGAAATATACACCTAATTGTTTCATATATCTCTCACTTAAATTTCCTTTTTGATTGCGTACTGCGCTTCTGCCGGGATTAATTCCCACCGCTTGGAGGCCTTCCGATCATCGCTTTGTTGTAAGAATTGTTGCATTGTCCGTCAGTAATTGTCCAGGTTTCCCACAGTTTGGAATGTATCGTTTTAATATCATATCTACGCAGACTTTCGTGGAGGTTTTCGCAATTGAGTACAATTTTACAAAATTGGAAAAAACATCAATGAAAACTAAAACAAATTGTCTACAGTACTGCGCCTTCGGAAGACGTCCAAAGAAATCAATTCATGCCAATTGTCTTGGGCTTTCAGTGATCACTGGCCGGTATTCACCGAAGTATCTTACATTCTGATGTTTCTCCCCCTGGAAGAGATCAGATGATCTGGTGAATTTTACTACTTCTTTCCTTAAGCCTAGGCTATACCACTCCTCACGTAGCGTCATATAGTTCACTAATACCCAAGAGTGATAGAGCCTAATAATGGGTATATTGAGCGCTTTCAGGAACCAGTCTTCCCATCCTTCTCTGTGTTCTCGCGCCTAAAGCAGACATCGTCCTTCATGACGCACATCATAGCTGTGTTATGTTCACGAAGGACTTTCCCTGCGGAGCCGTAATTCGTCCGGGTCTTCGCATGGCGGCTCAGTCAATCCGCCACTTTGTCAGTACCTTTGCAATGCTCTATTTGTACGTCATACTCCTGTGGATGCAACGCCCACCTCGTTATTCGTCCTGTTGTGAACTTGGAGTTTTTTTTTTTAATGTGAGTGCCTGATGATCCGTTCGCAATATGGTTTTTCTGCCTAGTATATATGACCTAAATTTTGTGACATCGAAGTATATTGCCACAAATTACAATTCTGTAGTATGAAATCTAATTTCTGCGACCTCCAATGACCTGCTCGCCATGGCCACCAATCTCATATTGTTTTGATCATCGGTCTGTTGTAAGCACACTGCAATCCCGTTTACTGAGGCATCACAGTTGGGTACATAACCTTTAGAAAAATCCGGATGAGCAGTGCATAGATAATTTTGAAAAGCATCTTTTATACTTTTGAGTGCTGTCTCTTGTGCTTCACCCCATTGCCAGCGGAGCCCTGCTTTTAACAATTTATACAATGGATTAAACATAGCAGAGAAATTAGGTATAAGTGCCCGATAATACGAGCACATTCCAACAAATTGGTTGACTTCTCTTATCTTAGTCGGCGGCGCGAAACTAACGGCCTCTCGTATTTTGTCGTCCACCGGCCGTACTCCCGCCGCGTAAAGATAAATCCCAGATATCTTACTTCCTGAGTGCAGATGACGGCTTTATCAGGTCGGAGGGTAACTTTGTGTTTTTCCATTAACTCAAACACCATATTCAAGTGCCACAGTTCCTCGAAAAATTCCGACGCCACTAAAAGGTCTTCCACATATGTCGTGCAGAAGTCCCCTTATTTCCGGCGTAATTATGGAAATAATTACTATGATGAACACACTTCCAGATTGTTTTAAGCCAAACGGAATCCTCCTGAAACAATACTGTTGTCCCTCGAAAAGGAATGCGGTATAAGGTCGGCAAGACTTGTCCAGTTCAATCTGATAAAATCCAGCAGTCACGTCTAATGATGACAACCACCGCTTTCCGTGAAATTTTGATATAATATCCTGCACGCGTTCAGGGCATTCGCCATCTGCCTCCAAACGTGTGTTTAACTTTCTTGTATGCAAACAGATTATTGCTGTCCCGTCTTTTGTCATTACAATTGCGCATTTCACACGAGGGAATGATTGACGCACATTTACGCCAGCGTCTTTCAACGCCTGAATCGCTTCCCTTGCAGCCTCGCGATGTTTGTATGGCACCGGGTATATCGGCGCTCGTAACGGTGACGTATCACTCACACGGAATTCATGGATTATCCCATAAACTTTGCCATGGCGATACGAGAACGTTTTCAAATTCCTTAGCAGCACTTCCTTCACTTTTTCCCGCTGCATTGTGTCGAGAAGCTGATTTGCATACACACCTTCGAAGAGCGCATCCACAACGAGGTTATGTTCATCCGACATTGTGGATAAGCGTGCTATATGTCTCATGATTATGGCACAGGTTGCTTTTCTCGATCGTATTGTTTGAGGAACTCAGAACCAACCGGATGGCACATACCATTTGCGTCTGGTCCCAATATACTAGCTTGGGGAACAAACCCTCTACAGACTACTTCTCACAGTTCATAATGACCTTTTTCTCTGACACTAGTTCGTTTCCAACTATTAAGTCTGTAAAAAGTCCCAATATAATCACCGAAATTACCTAGATTTCCTGGTTTTCCAATTGAACAGCTAGGATTGATTGCTTATTAACTTTTCGTTCTTTTGCCCCAAATGCAGGAATTAATATAACCTTGAATGCGTCAATTACGTTAGGTTTCCATTCTTCCAATTGTAACCGGCGAATAAAGTGCTCTGAAATGGCATTAACATCACTCCCAGAGTCCATCAATACATTACAAAATAAATTATGCACACACACCTGCGGACTTGGGCGTCTTGCAATGGGCAGCGACTGTCCTGATTCCATATCCTCCTCAGTTTGGGCCATCTCAGAACCCCCTGATTTCCAATACCAGAAGTTCATTATCACACTCTGGGTAAAGACAGGGTCACAACGTGATTCTGATAGTCACATTGCGGCTGGGGGTGGTGTTTGACATCCGTTCCCTTTTCTTCCCTCTTCATCAAATCTTTATTTTACATCTTGATCTGCATTAGCAGCATGGCTTAACGCTTTACAGTTAGCCTCGCGTTTCTGATACGGCTGTTTGGTCCGATACCCGTTCTTGTTCAGATGCTGATATTGAAATCCTTGTCCTCTCGGCTTATTTTCATACCCGCCAAATTTTCCTTTCCAATTCCCATTTCTGGAATCGCTCTTAGCCTCCAGTGCGATCGGTGTAGGGTCGATTTCTGCCTCCATCTCCACTTTCAATCGCGCGAAGGGTTGCTTGAAACTGGGCCAGTGTTTGTATGACCGCCAGGTTCAGCATATTTTGCACAGTGTGGGAAATGTGAACGTTGTGCTCTACAAAGCTATTTATTGTTCGGTACATGGTCTAGGGTCTGAGCCATTGAAAAAAAGGTAGTAGGAAAAGGATTCAAAATCCTGCACTTGTTGAAGGGGTGTATCAGAGAAGTTAAGGAATGGGACTTTCTTCAGACCATTGCTTGAATATGGTGGTGTAGTATGCAACCTGTAAGGACAAAGGCTGATACCGGGGTTATAGTATCGCCTATGTGCCTTAACTTACTCTCTTGATCACACCTCCAAGTCCGATGAAAACTTGTTGAATACTTTAATTTAATTTGACCATGTTGCCAGGATACAACTAGAACGCTACAGGTCGCCACAATATTTGAAGACCCCAAATATTGAAAAGGTATTACAGCAGCTACAGAAATAAAACAGTTCACTTTTCCAAAATTTCTCAGAGTTCAAACAGCATTCTTAAGTTGCTTAGGCAATCGAACAATCGTTCCAAAAATCACAGATTATGGAGAGAAGTAGAGACCGACCAAACCCCCGTTGAAAATTAAAAGTTCATGTTAAGTAAACCAATGCCACGCCCCGAACATGTTTCATGATGGCCGACTCCGGTAGTTCCAACTGAAGACCTGAGCTACCAACCTAAGTCGGAGTTGCCAACCTACCAACGCACACACGCTTATAACATCTTATTAGCACGACTTCAAACCCGGAAAAGACGCCGTAACCTCCCAGCCCTCTGATTTATACCTTCGCTGACGTCAGAGCCAAAACACAACTTTCTGCTAACACTTCTACGATTTAGGCCAGAAATATCTCAGTAACTAAACGGTTATCCAAAACTTTAGGTGTGACAGTGTTTCGACATATTTAATTGTGAAATAATGGATATTTAGTGAATAATTTTAAGCAACTGGTTTAAAAGTTGTAAGGGTCGGAGTGAACTATTTCTCTACTCTGGGGAAGTACTTTTGTTCTCGAAACTTCTACATTTCGTCATTTTATTAATGCCACAATTTATGCAAATATTATTATTATCACCGTTTTCTACTAAAATTCCTGAGTTTATTGGTGTAATTTTTATTAAGATTGGTGCAGGGAAAGTTTAACTACGACGTAACCAAAGTGTGATTTCAGTTTTAATTTTATAACTTTATTTCTGTTAGTTTTCTCGCAAATATAAAATTACCAAGAGATTCACTGAATTAAACTACGTATTCTGAAAGTTATCTCATCTCTGTACCTACTTTAGATCGGTCGAAATTAATTTCTAAGTTGACCTCATGGTCGTGATGAAAACTAAATTTTAAGATCTCTATAAGATCGGTTCTATTACTTGGAATTACTTGAAATTATTATATGTGATATTAGATTTTTAGGTCTTCCCGGAAATCTACTTTTTATTTCGAATGTTCTCTAGGATTTTGAGATAAAAAATTATTAAAAGTGCAGAGTATCTGACGAAGTATAAAAATTGATTTAAGTTATTTAAACGTTCAGGAACTACGAAATTTTAGTGAATTTATATTTTAATTGCATGATTACTTCCCTACAATTACTTTATTTTGTTCGAAAGTGTGTGAAAACAGTGAAATGCCAAATATTAGAAATTGCTTGTGTACTCAACTGGATTATTTTGGATTATCATATTTAAGGTTAGTAAAAGGTGTTAATATCATTACAGAAAATTAGTATAGTTGGTTTATCAAGTATTGAGTTACTTTACTGCTCGTAAATTGGTTTAAAATGACCAAATGCTCCCCAGTTAGAAGTTCATAATTACAAAGTTGGATTACTGATGATTATTTAATTTTCAGTTGATTTAAAGTTTATTTATTATTATTCAAAGTTTATATTCGGCATTTAGCAACTACTGAAAGTCTTTACTGCACTCAAATTGACTTAGAAACTGTGAAGTTAACCTATATCAAAATCTATTATTTGAAACTGAACTTGGGGGATTTAATCTATTTCCTCCCAAACTGATGTTTTCTTTTTGTTATCAAAGGTTTATTTAGAGCATTTATTTAATTTTGAATACTTTTATTATCCCTAAAGGGTTTTATTTAGTGTGTTTGGTTACAGTATCTCTATGCTATACAAAGCTTTACTCCCATAACCTGTACATGAAATGAAAACTATCTTTTACTACAGAGTAAACTTTACCCTTGATGCCTAGAGGTGAGAGGCTAGAATTTCCTAAAATTCTAAGATGCTTACATGCCCCCCGAAGATTGAAGTTATTTTCCCAAGAAAACTAACTGAACATCTTGAAAAATAAATAAAAGAAAAATTTAAAATCCCAAAAGAAAATGAACTATACTCCCAAAATCTAACTATCGCTTGTTGGTTCGGTTCTCTCTCCACCATGCATACCCAAAAGCAAAAATATTATTATTTATAACAACTTCAAAACTTTAACTTTCACTCACGCCATTATTACAAAAATTCTCAAAAACTCATTCATTCTTAAAAGGATCAATATTGATGACAAATTATGATCAAATAGCAAAAAAAAAAAAAAAAAAGTAAAATATGAAATATTAAATGATCACAAAATTATAAACATATGTGTTCTCACAAACTTATAAAAATATCAAACCAATTGTTAGAATACAAAACATAAGTGGTATAAATGCACATTACACAAATTACATTGAAATATATTTACACAAAAATATCATATTTGTTTTCAAAAAAAAACCAATAATGTGTATAATTCTACAAACATTGAAATGAAATTTGTGGTATCTTATAAACAATTGTATTATGCAATTCCATGTAGGAAAGTCCTTCGTTTTATAAACGTCTCTGTTTTTACCATTGTATTGATTTTGTTTAGGCCTCAAAACTACCACTTTCCCTTTTCACACTTTAACCCTTCATTACCAAACTCCCTAAATGGGTGAAAACCCAAGTCCTGTAACGGTTGCAGACTTTAAGGCTTGCAAAATTATATAAACCAATAGCCTTATGGCTAGAACTGCCGAGTAACGTCCATCATCCCCGGTTCCTGACGCAGCAGGAGAAGCCTGGGGAACTCGGTCAGCTAGCTGGTCTGTGGAAGATACAAAACAGAAAACCATAGGGAATTAGTGGTGGCCAAATTATTCTTAATCACTAACCTATGCATATACAAGAAAAATATAAGAGTAAAACACAAAAGAATACAAAAAACATAGCAATTACAATAATGTTCCCACAAGTTTTGGGAAATGGGACAAGAAACAATAAACTTCCTTAGCAAAGGAGATAAAATAATTAGACATAGTAAATGAAATGTAAGAAAATTACAAGTTATAAATATATCCATAAATAAACAATGTTACTAAAAAATAATCCCAAGGAAAAATATAAAGAAAGGGATACAAGAAAAATACAAACACATACATATCATAAGAACGTGAACATGGTCCATGCGAAGTTATTGTATAATTTAATTGAACTAAGTTGATTACCATCATAATAAGGATTATTAATTAAAGTAGTCATTTACAAAATATAGTTCCCAAAATGAATCTAAAACATCCTAAGAATGTATAGGGGTAAATCATAAGTTATAAGGAAACGTAGTTTCCAAGCAGCAGTACACTGCTGTATAAAATGAGTGTATTTATGTCGTGTATGTATGTATGAAACGTAACAAAAGATCTCTTGTGTTAAAGTATCACAACACTAGTTGTGTTCACCAGTACACTGGTGCAAAAAAGTCACATATCCTTTATAAATATTATAACAACTTATTCTGCAAAAGAGGTAGGTCCTGGTTATGTGTGCTTATAATGGGGTGTGTGTCCCCTGGACCAAATATCTCAGAATAATGTCACAAGAAAAGTTGTATACTCAAATCAGTTATAGTTTATGAAAGTTAGTTCAAGTGTTATAGTTTAGTGTTCAAAAACATTACTGTCAAAATTGTGATTGCTTAAGGCCACTATGAAGTGCCTAAGGTGCAACAGAGCACAAAAAATCCTCAACCTAAGTTGGGTAAATAAGGCAAAGCGAATGAAGTGTTACATAGAGTAGGAAAATGTATAGGAAGGTTTCTTATAAAAAGTTTGCTTAGAGTGGTTTATTTTTACTATAAAAATAATTGAAAGTATGTGTGTATCCTCATCACATTACTAACATCATTCAACCTTCTTAGTGTACAAGACAATAGGAATTGCTATCCCAAAACCGTTCTACGGTACATAGATAAACACTTAAAACAGTACATAACTTCCAAAATAGCTTTCAATTCATTCTTCCGCAACAAGAATGTAAACTCACATCAGTTTTAATATCATATCTCCAAGATTCCATTATGTGTAACAAACTTGGTCATTTCCGCTTTTGTCTCTATAGTGTGTTGATTGCTCATGTTTTCTATATATATTGTATTGTGTATGAAATTGTGTAACTATATGAAATAACAATCACGCCTTATTTTGGTATTTGAGGTCATCCCTAGGTGATGCCTAATGTGTTTTAATATAGGAGGTCGCCCTGTTTTGTTACACTGATACATAATAATAATAATGATAATAAAGATGGGTGGAAATGCAATGAATAATTATGGGATTCTCAGGTGAGTCTCCGATTCCTGGCCCTGTTAATAAATATGGGATTCGCAGGTAAGTCTTTGCGTCCTGGCCCTAATAATAATGGGATTCGCAGGCAGGACTCTATTTCCTGGCCCTATTAATAAAATAATAATAATGCATTCCCCCAAAATGGTACTTTCTTCTCTTCCAGCCTCCCCCAAAAATATAGGAAAACATGTTATATCTCCACCTCTACTTTAACTAGAGCATCAACTTCCTTACTTGTACAAACAACTTTATCTCTTTGACAATCCATCTCAACATCCATAAGTTCCGCCCTTGGTGTCTCAGAAATCCTATCCAATCTAATCTGGCATATGACTTCCCAAGGTAGATGTTCAAATATTATTAGATGAAAGTACTCATTAGAAAAGTAGAGAGTCGGCAAAACTTCTGGTCCCAATACAACTTCAAAAATCAAACTCAGCTGAGTAAAAGACTCAGATAAACAAATACTAACTGTCAAAAAGGTGCAAAAATGAAAAACATTTAAAGTAACACAGGTTGTCTGAGACTGTGTGCAAGCGTAGATTTCCAATGGGTGTACCTGAACAGGAGGATTAGTAGGTTTAAGTTTTAAGACATTCCTCCATTCTGCAAAAAGTGTGTCTTTATTTGGTATGAAAGGGTTCACATGGCTTTTAAATTTAGGAGCCCTCCCAAAGCATTGATAGCTAAAAATAGTTTTCTTTTTATTTGTCTTTCTGTGCTGACATAGCATGGGTACTGTGGGTTGTGAAAGATATACACCATTTTCTTCCATATCACAGGAATGAAAGAGCTTCAGCACAATGTCATAGTAAGCTGTACTGAGGTTTTTATAGCTTGAAAAATTTCTGGCAATATGGTGTATCTTATCCCCAATGTGGGAAGTGTTACAAATCAAAGTCAGTATCTCATGTGGAACATTCTGAAAGAGAATGAAACGCGCCATCTGTTTTGCTAATCTGAAAATCTCCCAAATGGGCACTGATAGCAATGAAAAATTTCTATTACTGTTTTCAGGGAACATTTTAGTTGTTAACTGTATATTTAATTTGTCAACGAAAGTTGGCTTTTTCAATTTCTTATTGAATGGTTTGCTACTTGCTTGCGGTGTGCAAACTAATGGACTAGGGGGGTCAGTTGAGTGATGCCTATTGTGTTGATTGCTCATATCAACATTGCAACCAATTAAGTCATCACTATTCCCCAAAATTACTGGTATAGGTTCATCATTCCTATAAATATCAGAAATAAGTTGCACTGCTTTAGGATGTACAGGCAGGTTGTCAGCTGACGGTATCATAGTAGGATGTGTCAAGTCAGCCGAAAAATCAACCAAGCTTTCTGGTTGTTCAGTAGTATTGTGAAGATCAGCTGAATGTATGGTATGCTCAGATTCAGACACATTAACCTTTACAAGGTCTGTTCCAGCATTTTTAACTACAGAAGGCAGGTCAATGACCTGAGAAAGGTCAGCTGATAATTGTGCATGAATTTTCGTCTTGGCAAAATCAGTTATTGCTACTGAAATAGAATCTAATTGGTCAGTAGATGGTAATGGATCAGCTGATGCATTAATGCTATGTTCTGTCACCTCTGTGGGTGCAGAATGGGTTTCAGCTTTTTCTAAATTATCCACAATAGGATCAGCTGTAGTATCAGGTACATCACTACAGGCTAATGCAGGCAGCTCTGCTTTATTAGCAATTAGGGTTTCAGTAATTGTGCATTGTAGTGAGGGCAAAACAGGTGCGTTTACTAGAACAGCTGATTTCTTAGGTTGGGTGGAATCTACCACTAGCCCAGCTGAAGTTGCTACCGACTGTTGTAAACAAGCAGAGATTGTTTTAATTTTTGAGTCCTGTGCCTCAACTTTATTGAGTAAAAACTGTGTGTCTTTCTGGCATTCATCTCTGACGGAACTTATTTGCACTCCACAATAGAAAAGCTTTGTTTCTATTGCCTGAGCATGTTGGTTGAAGGTGTGTAACATTTCTGTGCGGTGTGCTTGGAATTGTCTTGTGAATTCTTTCTTATTTGCTTCACACTTCTTTTCAGAATTTGCTAAACTCTTTTCAAGACTTGATATTTTGCCCCCCAATTGTTGGTTAATGCGGGTTTCAAGAGAAGTAGTTTGGGCTGTGAAAGTTTGTGTGAGTTTCTGTTCCAAAGATATGTATGAATTGTTGAGGGTGGTTCTGAAATTTGATTCTAGTTGTTTCAAATCTTTATTGTGTTGTTCCAACCTAACATTGAATTCATCCTTGTGTTTATCAAGTTTATCATCAAGACGTTTGAAATCTTGTTTGAAATCTTGTTTTTGTTCCTGGAAAAGTTCAAACATCCACTGAAATTGTGGTGGTACATTCATTCTCTGTGTGGGAGATTCTACTGCTTTAGCTTGAGTATTTATCCCTGTGGGTGTATGTATTGTATGTAAATTACCCGTAATGGTTGCAGGTGGTGGTAGGGTGATATTTTGTGTTTCAGATGTGTTGCTATCTCCATTATTTTTTTCAGGAAATCCTGGAAAATCACTATCAGAGGTCGTGTATGAGGTAACACTATGACAAGTGGTATTATGGTTGTTTAGCGACTTAGGCTGTTGCAATGCTGCTGTGTCCTCTATATCAGATTCATCTGAATGCAATATAGGAAGATCAGTACCCGAATTAGGTGTCAAATTTGCAATTGGTTCTGCTGAATGTGCCACTTGTAGAGGATGGGGTTGTTGAGTATTTTCTACAAGTTCCTCCTGAACCGGGATAGTATCAGTGGTAGACTGAAGTGAATTGTCAGAAGCATTATCAGTCTCATTAACATTAAGTTGCATTTGATTACTAAAATGTTCAGCAGTCTGTGAAGCAGGCTGTGAACCTGGAACATCAGGTTGTTGTGTCATATTTATTAAGCTCCTAGATCTGGTTTGCATTGAATGAGTTCTTATATCTCCCCCCTCCCCCATACAAGGTACTAAACTTCTAACAGGTGTTTCCTCATTTGATGCCATAGTTACAATAACAATAATGGAATACTACTACAGAAAACAATATTAAAGGAATTGAATGGAATAACCCCAAAAAAAAAAATTATCACAATTCGGTATAGCAGAATATCAGCAAACAGCTGATCTCAAAATTTCAAAGTTCGACGCTTAAATGTAAATAAGAAACACAAAGAAAAAATGAAAAATAGAAATTCCCAAAACACAAAAAAGAAATAAAAATAACGAATACACAAGAATAGTATTAACTCTTAAAGAAAACAAAAACACTGTAAGACTCTAAGTATCCAAATGTAAACACAGCAGAGACAATCACTGGAGCAGATGGTAAACACAGGTATAGAAAAGAGAAAAAAAAATATCTTTGCTATGCAGTGTGTCTCAGCAAATCGTCGGCAAAGATGTACAATCTCGGTAGTAGTAAACTCTTTGAGTTGCATACAAGAACAGCTGATCGGAGGTCTACCCAAAAACAGCTGATCGAAGTTACATACCAACATAAAGTTCCAAAACACTGTTAATTCACTCGTAGAAAAAAAAACTGAAAAGCCAGGTAAAATTAGGCTGATAGGTAAAATAGATTACCCAAGGTCTTGTCACTCAGTAAAATCGAGCACAAGTTTGCCACCGTAATGGCATAAATAATAGTAAAAATGCAGGTTACTGTGATTGTAACCTTCGAACAATATCATAAGATATTTTGGTCAACTATTGATGGAAGTGTGATGTTTCTATACAGCACGAAAAAGAAGGAAGAAACTGCATAGATGATAGGAAAGAATGCTCCAGGCAGGCCTAAACTGTCGCCAAAGTTTAGGATGGTGCGGCCCGATCTCAAATGAAGAATAATGTTACTTAACTTGAGCAGTCTAGATGTCCGTAGTCGACGTGGTGAAAAAGGAGCGATGCTGTGTGGCGAATACAGCGACGTCCGTCTCCTCTGGACCCTTAGGTCAGCACTCCGGATGAAGTGAAAGAGGTGAAGTCGACATCCAGGTCTGCAAGTAGGTTTGAAGCTGTGGTTGTGTGGCGTCGTTGGTGTAGTCTGGTTGGCAGCTATCCGTCCACCAAGGTCGATGGGTGCTTTCCCGAAGAAGATGTTATCCTTGGGTAGGGGTTCACTCGTAACACGTTGGTCGGCTAATTCTCTTCACAGTTTGGAATTCACAAACACGTGAAATTTGTGGTATCTTATAAACAAATGTATTATGCAATTCCATGTAGGAAAGTCCTTCGTTTTATAAACGTCTCTGTTTTTACCATTGTATTGATTTTGTTTAGGCCTCAAAACTACCACTTTCCCTTTTCACACTTTAACCCTTCATTACCAAACTCCCTAAATGGGTGAAAACCCAAGTCCTGTCACGGTCGCCATGTAAGGACAAAGGCTGATACCGGGGTATAGTATCGCCTATGTGCCTTAACTTACTCTCTTGATCACACCTCCAAGTCCGATGAAAACTTGTTGAATACTTTAATTTAATTTGACCATGTTGCCAGGATACAACTAGAACGCTACAGGTCGCCACAATATTTGAAGACCCCAAATATTGAAAAGGTATTACAGCAGCTACAGAAATAAAACAGTTCACTTTTCCAAAATTTCTCAGAGTTTATTTAGAATGAAATTCAAAGTTCAAACAGCATTCTTAAGTTGCTTAGGCAATCGAACAATCGTTCCAAAAATCACAGATTATGGAGAGAAGTAGAGACCGACCAAACCCCCGTTGAAAATTAAAAGTTCATGTTAAGTAAACCAATGCCACGCCCCGAACATGTTTCATGATGGCCGACTCCGGTAGTTCCAAACAGTGTTTCGACATATTTAATTGTGAAATAATGGATATTTAGTGAATAATTTTAAGCAACTGGTTTAAAAGTTGTAAGGGTCGGAGTGAACTATTTCTCTACTCTGGGGAAGTACTTTTGTTCTCGAAACTTCTACATTTCGTCATTTTATTAATGCCACAATTTATGCAAATATTATTATTATCACCGTTTTCTACTAAAATTCCTGAGTTTATTGGTGTAATTTTTATTAAGATTGGTGCAGGGAAAGTTTAACTACGACGTAACCAAAGTGTGATTTCAGTTTTAATTTTATAACTTTATTTCTGTTAGTTTTCTCGCAAATATAAAATTACCAAGAGATTCACTGAATTAAACTACGTATTCTGAAAGTTATCTCATCTCTGTACCTACTTTAGATCGGTCGAAATTAATTTCTAAGTTGACCTCATGGTCGTGATGAAAACTAAATTTTAAGATCTCTATAAGATCGGTTCTATTACTTGGAATTACTTGAAATTATTATATGTGATATTAGATTTTTAGGTCTTCCCGGAAATCTACTTTTTATTTCGAATGTTCTCTAGGATTTTGAGATAAAAAATTATTAAAAGTGCAGAGTATCTGACGAAGTATAAAAATTGATTTAAGTTATTTAAACGTTCAGGAACTACGAAATTTTAGTGAATTTATATTTTAATTGCATGATTACTTCCCTACAATTACTTTATTTTGTTCGAAAGTGTGTGAAAACAGTGAAATGCCAAATATTAGAAATTGCTTGTGTACTCAACTGGATTATTTTGGATTATCATATTTAAGGTTAGTAAAAGGTGTTAATATCATTACAGAAAATTAGTATAGTTGGTTTATCAAGTATTGAGTTACTTTACTGCTCGTAAATTGGTTTAAAATGACCAAATGCTCCCCAGTTAGAAGTTCATAATTACAAAGTTGGATTACTGATGATTATTTAATTTTCAGTTGATTTAAAGTTTATTTATTATTATTCAAAGTTTATATTCGGCATTTAGCAACTACTGAAAGTCTTTACTGCACTCAAATTGACTCAGAAACTGTGAAGTTAACCTATATCAAAATCTATTATTTGAAACTGAACTTGGGGGATTTAATCTATTTCCTCCCAAACTGATGTTTTCTTTTTGTTATCAAAGGTTTATTTAGAGCATTTATTTAATTTTGAATACTTTTATTATCCCTAAAGGGTTTTATTTAGTGTGTTTTGGTTACAGTATCTCTATGCTATACAAAGCTTTACTCCCATAACCTGTACATGAAATGAAAAGATAGTTCTATCTTTACTACAGAGTAAACTTTACCCTTGATGCCTAGAGGTGAGAGGCTAGAATTTCCTAAAATTCTAAGATGCTTACATGCCCCCCGAAGATTGAAGTTATTTTCCCAAGAAAACTAACTGAACATCTTGAAAAATAAATAAAAGAAAAATTTAAAATCCCAAAAGAAAATGAACTATACTCCCAAAATCTAACTATCGCTTGTTGGTTCGGTTCTCTCTCCACCATGCATACCCAAAAGCAAAAATATTATTATTTATAACAACTTCAAAACTTTAACTTTCACTCACGCCATTATTACAAAAATTCTCAAAAACTCATTCATTCTTAAAAGGATCAATATTGATGACAAATTATGATCAAATAGCAAAAAAAAAAAAAAAATGTAAAATATGAAATATTAAATGATCACAAAATTATAAACATATGTGTTCTCACAAACTTATAAAAATATCAAACCAATTGTTAGAATACAAAACATAAGTGGTATAAATGCACATTACACAAATTACATTGAAATATATTTACACAAAAGATATCATATTTGTTTTCAAAAAAAAATCCAATAATGTGTATAATTCTACAAACATTGAAATGAAATTTGTGGTATCTTATAAACAATTGTATTATGCAATTCCATGTAGGAAAGTCCTTCGTTTTATAAACGTCTCTGTTTTTACCATTGTATTGATTTTGTTTAGGCCTCAAAACTACCACTTTCCCTTTTCACACTTTAACCCTTCATTACCAAACTCCCTAAATGGGTGAAAACCCAAGTCCTGTAACGGTTGCAGACTTTAAGGCTTGCAAAATTATATAAACCAATAGCCTTATGGCTAGAACTGCCGAGTAACGTCCATCATCCCCGGTTCCTGACGCAGCAGGAGAAGCCTGGGGAACTCGGTCAGCTAGCTGGTCTGTGGAAGATACAAAACAGAAAACCATAGGGAATTAGTGGTGGCCAAATTATTCTTAATCACTAACCTATGCATATACAAGAAAAATATAAGAGTAAAATACAAAAGAATACAAAAAACATAGCAATTACAATAATGTTCCCACAAGTTTTGGGAAATGGGACAAGAAACAATAAACTTCCTTAGCAAAGGAGATAAAATAATTAGACATAGTAAATGAAATGTAAGAAAATTACAAGTTATAAATATATCCATAAATAAACAATGTTACTAAAAAATAATCCCAAGGAAAAATATAAAGAAAGGGATACAAGAAAAATACAAACACATACATATCATAAGAACGTGAACATGGTCCATGCGAAGTTATTGTATAATTTAATTGAACTAAGTTGATTACCATCATAATAAGGATTATTAATTAAAGTAGTCATTTACAAAATATAGTTCCCAAAATGAATCTAAAACATCCTAAGAATGTATAGGGGTAAATCATAAGTTATAAGGAAACGTAGTTTCCAAGCAGCAGTACACTGCTGTATAAAATGAGTGTATTTATGTCGTGTATGTATGTATGAAACGTAACAAAAGATCTCTTGTGTTAAAGTATCACAACACTAGTTGTGTTCACCAGTACACTGGTGCAAAAAAGTCACATATCCTTTATAAATATTATAACAACTTATTCTGCAAAAGAGGTAGGTCCTGGTTATGTGTGCTTATAATGGGGTGTGTGTCCCCTGGACCAAATATCTCAGAATAATGTCACAAGAAAAGTTGTATACTCAAATCAGTTATAGTTTATGAAAGTTAGTTCAAGTGTTATAGTTTAGTGTTCAAAAACATTACTGTCAAAATTGTGATTGCTTAAGGCCACTATGAAGTGCCTAAGGTGCAACAGAGCACAAAAAATCCTCAACCTAAGTTGGGTAAATAAGGCAAAGCGAATGAAGTGTTACATAGAGTAGGAAAATGTATAGGAAGGTTTCTTATAAAAAGTTTGCTTAGAGTGGTTTATTTTTACTATAAAAATAATTGAAAGTATGTGTGTATCCTCATCACATTACTAACATCATTCAACCTTCTTAGTGTACAAGACAATAGGAATTGCTATCCCAAAACCGTTCTACGGTACATAGATAAACACTTAAGACAGTACATAACTTCCAAAATAGCTTTCAATTCATTCTTCCGCAACAAGAATGTAAACTCACATCAGTTTTAATATCATATCTCCAAGATTCCATTATGTGTAACAAACTTGGTCATTTCCGCTTTTGTCTCTATAGTGTGTTGATTGCTCATGTTTCTATATATATTGTATTGTGTATGAAATTGTGTAACTATATGAAATAACAATGACGCCTTATTTTGGTATTTGAGGTCATCCCTAGGTGATGCCTAATGTGTTTTAATATAGGAGGTCGCCCTGTTTTGTTACACTGATACATAATAATAATAATGATAATAATGATGGGTGGAAATGCAATTAATAATTATGGGATTCTCAGGTGAGTCTCCGATTCCTGGCCCTGTTAATAAATATGGGATTCGCAGGTAAGTCTTTGCGTCCTGGCCCTAATAATAATGGGATTCGCAGGCAGGACTCTATTTCCTGGCCCTATTAATAAAATAATATAATGCATTCCCCCAAAATGGTACTTTCTTCTCTTCCAGCCTCCCCCAAAAATATAGGAAAACATGTTATATCTCCACCTCTACTTTAACTAGAGCATCAACTTCCTTACTTGTACAAACAACTTTATCTCTTTGACAATCCATCTCAACATCCATAAGTTCCGCCCTTGGTGTCTCAGAAATCCTATCCAATCTAATCTGGCATATGACTTCCCAAGGTAGATGTTCAAATATTATTAGATGAAAGTACTCATTAGAAAAGTAGAGAGTCGGCAAAACTTCTGGTCCCAATACAACTTCAAAAATCAAACTCAGCTGAGTAAAAGACTCAGATAAACAAATACTAACTGTCAAAAAGGTGCAAAAATGAAAAACATTTAAAGTAACACAGGTTGTCTGAGACTGTGTGCAAGCGTAGATTTCCAATGGGTGTACCTGAACAGGAGGATTAGTAGGTTTAAGTTTTAAGACATTCCTCCATTCTGCAAAAAGTGTGTCTTTATTTGGTATGAAAGGGTTCACATGGCTTTTAAATTTAGGAGCCCTCCCAAAGCATTGATAGCTAAAAATAGTTTTCTTTTTATTTGTCTTTCTGTGCTGACATAGCATGGGTACTGTGGGTTGTGAAAGATATACACCATTTTCTTCCATATCACAGGAATGAAAGAGCTTCAGCACAATGTCATAGTAAGCTGTACTGAGGTTTTTATAGCTTGAAAAATTTCTGGCAATATGGTGTATCTTATCCCCAATGTGGGAAGTGTTACAAATCAAAGTCAGTATCTCATGTGGAACATTCTGAAAGAGAATGAAACGCGCCATCTGTTTTGCTAATCTGAAAATCTCCCAAATGGGCACTGATAGCAATGAAAAATTTCTATTACTGTTTTCAGGGAACATTTTAGTTGTTAACTGTATATTTAATTTGTCAACGAAAGTTGGCTTTTTCAATTTCTTATTGAATGGTTTGCTACTTGCTTGCGGTGTGCAAACTAATGGACTAGGGGGGTCAGTTGAGTGATGCCTATTGTGTTGATTGCTCATATCAACATTGCAACTAATTAAGTCATCACTATTCCCCAAAATTACTGGTATAGGTTCATCATTCCTATAAATATCAGAAATAAGTTGCACTGCTTTAGGATGTACAGGCAGGTTGTCAGCTGACGGTATCATAGTAGGATGTGTCAAGTCAGCCGAAAAATCAACCAAGCTTTCTGGTTGTTCAGTAGTATTGTGAAGATCAGCTGAATGTATGGTATGCTCAGATTCAGACACATTAACCTTTACAAGGTCTGTTCCAGCATTTTTAACTACAGAAGGCAGGTCAATGACCTGAGAAAGGTCAGCTGATAATTGTGCATGAATTTTCGTCTTGGCAAAATCAGTTATTGCTACTGAAATAGAATCTAATTGGTCAGTAGATGGTAATGGATCAGCTGATGCATTAATGCTATGTTCTGTCACCTCTGTGGGTGCAGAATGGGTTTCAGCTTTTTCTAAATTATCCACAATAGGATCAGCTGTAGTATCAGGTACATCACTACAGGCTAATGCAGGCAGCTCTGCTTTATTAGCAATTAGGGTTTCAGTAATTGTGCATTGTAGTGAGGGCAAAACAGGTGCGTTTACTAGAACAGCTGATTTCTTAGGTTGGGTGGAATCTACCACTAGCCCAGCTGAAGTTGCTACCGACTGTTGTAAACAAGCAGAGATTGTTTTAATTTTTGAGTCCTGTGCCTCAACTTTATTGAGTAAAAACTGTGTGTCTTTCTGGCATTCATCTCTGACGGAACTTATTTGCACTCCACAATCGAAAAGCTTTGTTTCTATTGCCTGAGCATGTTGGTTGAAGGTGTGTAACATTTCTGTGCGGTGTGCTTGGAATTGTCTTGTGAATTCTTTCTTATTTGCTTCACACTTCTTTTCAGAATTTGCTAAACTCTTTTCAAGACTTGATATTTTGCCCCCCAATTGTTGGTTAATGCGGGTTTCGAGAGAAGTAGTTTGGGCTGTGAAAGTTTGTGTGAGTTTCTGTTCCAAAGATATGTATGAATTGTTGAGGGTGGTTCTGAAATTTGATTCTAGTTGTTTCAAATCTTTATTGTGTTGTTCCAACCTAACATTGAATTCATCCTTGTGTTTATCAAGTTTATCATCAAGACGTTTGAAATCTTGTTTGAAATCTTGTTTTTGTTCCTGGAAAAGTTCAAACATCCACTGAAATTGTGGTGGTACATTCATTCTCTGTGTGGGAGATTCTACTGCTTTAGCTTGAGTATTTATCCCTGTGGGTGTATGTATTGTATGTAAATTACCCGTAATGGTTGCAGGTGGTGGTAGGGTGATATTTTGTGTTTCAGATGTGTTGCTATCTCCATTATTTTTTTCAGGAAATCCTGGAAAATCACTATCAGAGGTCGTGTATGAGGTAACACTATGACAAGTGGTATTATGGTTGTTTAGTGACTTAGGCTGTTGCAATGCTGCTGTGTCCTCTATATCAGATTCATCTGAATGCAATAGAGGAAGATCAGTACCCGAATTAGGTGTCAAATTTGCAATTGGTTCTGCTGAATGTGCCACTTGTAGAGGATGGGGTTGTTGAGTATTTTCTACAAGTTCCTCCTGAACCGGGATAGTATCAGTGGTAGACTGAAGTGAATTGTCAGAAGCATTATCAGTCTCATTAACATTAAGTTGCATTTGATTACTAAAATGTTCAGCAGTCTGTGAAGCAGGCTGTGAACCTGGAACATCAGGTTGTTGTGTCATATTTATTAAGCTCCTAGATCTGGTTTGCATTGAATGAGTTCTTATATCTCCCCCCTCCCCCATACAAGGTACTAAACTTCTAACAGGTGTTTCCTCATTTGATGCCATAGTTACAATAACAATAATGGAATACTACTACAGAAAAACAATATTAAAGGAATTGAATGGAATAACCCCAAAAAAAAAAATTATCACAATTCGGTATAGCAGAATATCAGCAAACAGCTGATCTCAAAATTTCAAAGTTCGACGCTTAAATGTAAATAAGAAACACAAAGAAAAAATAAAAATAGAAATTCCCAAAACACAAAAAAGAAATAAAAATAACGAATACACAAGAATAGTATTAACTCTTAAAGAAAACAAAAACACTGTAAGACTCTAAGTATCCAAATGTAAACACAGCAGAGACAATCACTGGAGCAGATGGTAAACACAGGTATAGAAAAGAGAAAAAAAAATATCTTTGCTATGCAGTGTGTCTCAGCAAATCGTCGGCAAGATGTACAATCTCGGTAGTAGTAAACTCTTTGAGTTGCATACAAGAACAGCTGATGGGAGGTCTACCCAAAAACAGCTGATCGAAGTTACATACCAACATAAAGTTCCAAAACACTGTTAATTCACTCGTAGAAAAAAAAAACTGAAAAGCCAGGTAAAATTAGGCTGATAGGTAAAATAGATTACCCCAAGGTCTTGTCACTCAGTAAAATCGAGCACAAGTTTGCCACCGTAATGGCATAAATAATAGTAAAAATGCAGGTTACTGTGATTGTAACCTTCGAACAATATCATAAGATATTTTGGTCAACTATTGATGGAAGTGTGATGTTTCTATACAGCACGAAAAAGAAGGAAGAAACTGCATAGATGATAGGAAAGAATGCTCCAGGCAGGCCTAAACTGTCGCCAAAGTTTAGGATGGTGCGGCCCGATCTCAAATGAAGAATAATGTTACTTAACTTGAGCAGTCTAGATGTCCGTAGTCGACGTGGTGAAAAAGGAGCGATGCTGTGTGGCGAATACAGCGACGTCCGTCTCCTCTGGACCCTTAGGTCAGCACTCCGGATGAAGTGAAAGAGGTGAAGTCGACATCCAGGTCTGCAAGTAGGTTTGAAGCTGTGGTTGTGTGGCGTCGTTGGTGTAGTCTGGTTGGCAGCTATCCGTCCACCAAGGTCGATGGGTGCTTTCCCGAAGAAGATGTTATCCTTGGGTAGGGGTTCACTCGTAACACGTTGGTCGGCTAATTCTCTTCACAGTTTGGAAATTCACAAACACGTGAAATTTGTGGTATCTTATAAACAATTGTATTATGCAATTCCATGTAGGAAAGTCCTTCGTTTTATAAACGTCTCTGTTTTTACCATTGTATTGATTTTGTTTAGGCCTCAAAACTACCACTTTCCCTTTTCACACTTTAACCCTTCATTACCAAACTCAGTAAATGGGTGAAAACCCAAGTCCTGTCACGGTCGCCATGTAAGGACAAAGGCTGATACCGGGGTTATAGTATCGCCTATGTGCCTTAACTTACTCTCTTGATCACACCTCCAAGTCCGATGAAAACTTGTTGAATACTTTAATTTAATTTGACCATGTTGCCAGGATACAACTAGAACGCTACAGGTCGCCACAATATTTGAAGACCCCAAATATTGAAAAGGTATTACAGCAGCTACAGAAATAAAACAGTTCACTTTTCCAAAATTTCTCAGAGTTTATTTAGAATGAAATTCAAAGTTCAAACAGCATTCTTAAGTTGCTTAGGCAATCGAACAATCGTTCCAAAAATCACAGATTATGGAGAGAAGTAGAGACCGACCAAACCCCCGTTGAAAATTAAAAGTTCATGTTAAGTAAACCAATGCCACGCCCCGAACATGTTTCATGATGGCCAACTCCGGTAGTTCCAACTGAAGACCTGAGCTACCAACCTAAGTCGGAGTTGCCAACCTACCAACGCACACACGCTTATAACATCTTATTAGCACGACTTCAAACCCGGAAAAGACGCCGTAACCTCCCAGCCCTCTGATTTATACCTTCGCTGACGTCAGAGCCAAAACACAACTTTCTGCTAACACTTCTACGATTTAGGCCAGAAATATCTCAGTAACTAAACGGTTATCCAAAACTTTAGGTGTGACAGTGTTTCGACATATTTAATTGTGAAATAATGGATATTTAGTGAATAATTTTAAGCAACTGGTTTAAAAGTTGTAAGGGTCGGAGTGAACTATTTCTCTACTCTGGGGAAGTACTTTTGTTCTCGAAACTTCTACATTTCGTCATTTTATTAATGCCACAATTTATGCAAATATTATTATTATCACCGTTTTCTACTAAAATTCCTGAGTTTATTGGTGTAATTTTTATTAAGATTGGTGCAGGGAAAGTTTAACTATGACGTAACCAAAGTGTGATTTCAGTTTTAATTTTATAACTTTATTTCTGTTAGTTTTCTCGCAAATATAAAATTACCAAGAGATTCACTGAATTAAACTACGTATTCTGAAAGTTATCTCATCTCTGTACCTACTTTAGATCGGTCGAAATTAATTTCTAAGTTGACCTCATGGTCGTGATGAAAACTAAATTTTAAGATCTCTATAAGATCGGTTCTATTACTTGGAATTACTTGAAATTATTATATGTGATATTAGATTTTTAGGTCTTCCCGGAAATCTACTTTTTATTTCGAATGTTCTCTAGGATTTTGAGATAAAAAATTATTAAAAGTGCAGAGTATCTGACGAAGTATTAAAAAATTGATTTAAGTTATTTAAACGTTCAGGTACTACGAAATTTTAGTGAATTTATATTTTAATTGCATGATTACTTCCCTACAATTACTTTATTTTGTTCGAAAGTGTGTGAAAACAGTGAAATGCCAAATATTAGAAATTGCTTGTGTACTCAACTGGATTATTTTGGATTATCATATTTAAGGTTAGTAAAAGGTGTTAATATCATTACAGAAAATTAGTATAGTTGGTTTATCAAGTATTGAGTTACTTTACTGCTCGTAAATTGGTTTAAAATGACCAAATGCTCCCCAGTTAGAAGTTCATAATTACAAAGTTGGATTACTGATGATTATTTAATTTTCAGTTGATTTAAAGTTTATTTATTATTATTCAAAGTTTATATTCGGCATTTAGCAACTACTGAAAGTCTTTACTGCACTCAAATTGACTCAGAAACTGTGAAGTTAACCTATATCAAAATCTATTATTTGAAACTGAACTTGGGGGATTTAATCTATTTCCTCCCAAACTGATGTTTTCTTTTTGTTATCAAAGGTTTATTTAGAGCATTTATTTAATTTTGAATACTTTTATTATCCCTAAAGGGTTTTATTTAGTGTGTTTTGGTTACAGTATCTCTATGCTATACAAAGCTTTACTCCCATAACCTGTACATGAAATGAAAACTATCTTTACTACAGAGTAAACTTTACCCTTGATGCCTAGAGGTGAGAGGCTAGAATTTCCTAAAATTCTAAGATGCTTACAAACCCACAGTTTGGGTATCAAGTACAGGAGTCGGAGGGGGTGCAAAGAAGGCCTAGTCACCACAGAACACAACCAATAACCGATATGATAAGAGACAGCATGGGATTCATTGGAAGACAGGAGGAAGGTGCAGAGTGTCATTGGAGTGTACAAGGTGTTTACTGGTGATGAGGCATGGAAAGATGTTGGTGTAAGAATTAAAAATAATGCATGGAAGGGAAAAGATGCCCATGACCCCAAGTTGGCACTCAATTTCAGGGTGGGGGAACATTTTCTTTCATAGATGAGGGGGTCAATTTACTAAAAACATTGAATGCATTTAAAGTTGAAATTTGTAGAGGACAAAAGTAGATGGGTGCAAGAAAAGGTGAAAAATTGGTGTGTGCAGAAATTGCCACCAGAGTTTGTGCACTATCGCAATTGAATTAATTATTATGAGTCATTAGGTAACGTTCGTTGTGCACACACGTTCCGAGCCTAATGGCCCGTTTTTCTATTTGTGAGCAAGGCAGATGCCGAAATATTGTGTAGTTGTTTGTCAGCATTAGTGTTCTCTCATCGCATCCATCCACTTTGGTATGTGGTGGGTTAATTTCCCTTTCTTTTCTTATTAATAATAAAAATAATAATAAAAAAACAAATCCCATACATTTCTGCAACATTAAATGACTTTATTTCCCATTCTTGTTCCAGAATACAACACAGATCTTCAATTTATTATTTATACAAAATAAAATTTACTGCTAAGAAACTGTTATTTCATTCATCTGTTCTACTTATTTGAATAATGGTGAGAGTGAAACTATTTGTAAGGAATGAAAAAAAAAAAAGATAGGTTAAAGTATAAAGTGCCAGGTTATTTTCCATATCCTACCTTATGTTCTATACATTGTGGAAGATCAGATGCCAAATTATTTGTAAGCCTCTATTATGTTATAAAATAACAAGATGTTTGAAAACTCCCATACATTTTAATAACCTGCTAGAAACTTTGGTGTTTTATACATTTCATAAGCAAATTCTTCTGTATGTGATGGATCAAATTCTAATCCTATATAATCTAATTCCAAAGAGAAAGGTCCATTAATTCTATCTCCAAGTGATATTCCGACATTTGTAATCTTGTCCAATGGTATTGCACACTGCTTATCTTGAACACGTCCTTTGCTTGTAAGAACAAATTTTGAAAATGGAACCTGTAAAAAAACAACATTAAACTGTTAAGTAACACTAAAATGCCACATAAAAGTTTAACAAGCACTTTAAATGTAACATATAATTGACCATCATAAATAGTAAAAATTAACTGATGACATGTAGATTAAAATATTTGTATGTACACACAAAATGTTTATAAAGATTCTAGTGGGTTTTCTAGTATTTAGTCCATCAATCTGATGCATTTTTCTCAGTTCTAAAACCCTGCAGACATCCTCTTTACTGATAGAAAGCTTTAGCTGAAATTTTAATTTTTGGTGTTGTCATGCTACCTGCTACAAAAGAGATCATGAATACATGGCTACATCTGTGGAAAAAGCAAATGGCAGCATGCTGAAATCCTTTATGGCAATTTCATAATTTTACTTTTATTATGAACTTTTATCTTAAACTTTTTCAGTGTTTCAGGTAGATTTTTCAGCAATTTCCCAGTAATTCATTCCTCTCCACGAAACAGTTACCCACAAGAGTCTTCTCTTTCTCTTCCATGTCCTACTCCCAATACTTCTATTAATATCCATCCCAGACTCATTGCCTTATTCACTGTTCATCCGACTCCTGTCTTCCAACAATTTCAGACCAGGTGCCTTTATTAATTAGTGGTTGTGTATAATAGTAATTTGCACAAATCGTCCAACCAGTGAATTTGATACACACACTGTAGCTCCCATACTACTCCACACCACTTGAAAAATGATCTTACTGGGGTATTGTATTTCTTTGCTTACGGGGAAAAGACAGGGGGCAAGGAACGGCAAGGAATTTGGCCATTAAAATTTTGATGGAAGCATCACAGCATTTACCTGGAGTGATTAGTGGAAACTGTGGAAAACACAAATCTGGATGCCCGGACAGGGATTCGAACCCATGTCGTCTCAAATGTGAGGCCAGAGCATAACTGTTGTTCATCCACCATGCTTGTGAATACCTATTCTCTCACACCCTGGTACATTCCCTTTCTCACCACCACCAAGACTTTGAAACCATTACCCACCACCAGCCAAATGTATCCTGCACAATTGAGTATACCAACAAACTACTCAACTCCCTTGTTGTTCACCTTGTGTTTCACTCAGATGGTAACCTTCAATGTGCATACATTCAATCCAGTAGCCATGTGTCACATGAATAATGTTTACTACTGAAATATTGTAATACTAGATGACCCATACGAATACAATTAATAGTAAGTTTGGAAGATTGTAATAGGATAAAAGAAGAAACGCCTTATTTGTTTCAGTTGTTTATTTGTTTAGTGTTAATAGGTACGTAACAAAAGTTGACACCAGTGAAGTAGTTCATTAATATCTCTGTGATGTGCGTTACTGCTATCTGGCGGTTTGGCTATAAACTTTCTCATACATGCAACATATACAGTTATTACCTTTGCCCTTTAAGGGTCAAATACCGAAAAATTCTTTCTTAATTTATAATGTTGCCTGAGTGGAGACTTAAAACTTATAACTGATACCTTATTTTCGATTTAGGTTAGGTATGAAAGGAGATAAATTGCTAATAACAAAAAAACGTGATATAGAAATAATTATACCTTTGCCATTGAAGGATCAAATTCTGAAAAATTCCTTTCTGACCAAAGCAGAAACCTTAATCTCTATTATGATAGCTCATTTGTCTATTTCATTTAGATACCAAGGGATATCAAAACAAAAATATGTTAGGCAAATAATGATAATTTTGCCCTTTAAGGAACGGATTCCTTTCTTATAATATGATTTGATCAAAGTGGATACCTTACTCTTTAAAATAATACCTCATTTTTTAATTACAGTTAGATATCAAGGGATATAAATAGTTTGTGACAAAAAATACTTTAAGAAAATAATTATAATTTTGCCCCTTAAGGGCAGAATTCAAAAAAAAAATCCTTTCTTAAAATATGATGTGACCATGACGGAGACCTTAATCTTTAAAATGATACATGATTTATCTATAACAGTTAGATATGAAGGGAGATAAATAGCTCGTGACACAAAAATGCATTTTTCAAATACTGATACCTTTGCCCTTTAAGGGATGATTTTCGAAAAATTCCTTTCTTAAAATATCATTTGACCTAAGTGGAGATCTTAATCTCCAAAATAATACCTCATTCTTCGATTTCGGTTAAATACAGGGCGTTCGCCGGGAAACGCAACCCACTGTTAGCGCTACAAGGAAGAAACTGCTCCCGGCGAGCGAGCGCCAGTTTCCGGCATTGTTCGACCGTCGGCCGCGGACTATTTCATAATAATTACGCTTCATAAACTTCATAAACTTGTGTGCTAAGCATTTAAATGTGGCGTAATTCATTAGCTTACCTTATAAAAGATGCTGGAAGTGTTGACCCTCTTGTGTAATGCACATTTCACATCTTCTGAACATATTTTGAGACACACGCTGCCCTGACTGACTTAATGATTTTTTGGGTGACTGTTCTAGTCGAAAAGCGATATCGTTAATTTTCTCCTCTGTGAGAATACGGTTGACCGACAGTCTCTTTTTGTTAAAAAATGAACCCGTTTCTCTTACTTTTTTAACCAGACGCAGAATTGTTGATTTAGCTGGCAGTAAAGCGCCAGGAAATTCGCGCCGAAATTTACTGCGACACTTTTTAAACGACTTCTTCTTCACATATGTATCGTAGAGAAATATTCTTTGTTGCAAACTGTAACATACCATAATTATACTCACACTCAAACACGGTACAGATTAATAAGAGTATGAAGCCCCAAACCAGCCAAACCGCAAAGAAACGTTTATTCACAACACTGATTAATAAGAGACTGAAGTCACAAACTATCTACAATGCAAAGAAACCGTTCTTAACAATGTAAGGGTCACTGCAATGCACTGTTGGGGCAGCGGAGGTGTTAAACAGTGCGGTGATTCACGGTGGCGGTTGGCGGAAACTGCTGGCTCCACTGACCGAGCAAGTTGCCGACGGCAACAGACTGGGAGGGTAGCGTTTTCCGGCGAACGCCCTGTATAAAATATAATAGTTCGTGACAAAAAAAAATATGTTATCGAAATAATTGTACTTTTGCCCTTTAAGGGTTGAATTCAGAAAAATCCTTGCTTAAAATATGATGTGACCACGGCGAAGATCTTATTCTTTAAAATGAAGCTTCATTTTTCTATATAGGTTAGAAATCAAAGGAGATAAATGGCTCGTGACACAAAAATGCGTCATAGAAATATTGATAATTTTGCCCATTTATGAGTGGAATTCTGAGAAATTTCTTTTTTAAAATATGATTTGACCAAAGCGAAGACCTTATTCTCTAAAATAATACCTCATTTTTCTATTTCGGTTAAGTGAGGTAAATAGCTCATGACAAAGAAAACTTTATGGAAATAATGATAAATTTGCCCTTCTATGGGAGGAATTATGAAAAATTCCTATCTTAAAATATGATGTGACCACGGCGGACACCTTAATCATTAAAATGATACCTCATTTATCTATATCGGTTAGATATCAAGGGAGATAATTGGCTCATGACACTGAAACGTATTGCAGAAATATTGATACTTTTGACCTTTAAGCGTCGAATCATGAAAACTTTTTGTCTTAATATATGATGTCATCAAAGTGGAGATCTTAATCTTAAAAATGATACTTCATTTTTTGATTTCAGTTCGGAATGCAGGGAGATAAATTGATTGTGGTACAAAATATCACATTTTAGAAATTTTACATTTTTTCTCTTTAAGGGTTGAATGTTGAAAAAATCCTTTCTTAAAATATGATGTGATCAAATTAGAGACCTTAAGCTTTAATTGATACCTCATTCATACATTTCGGTTAGTTATCAAGGGAGATATTAGTTTGTGACAAAAAAACATGTTACAGTAATAATATATATGATGTTTTCGTTTCTTCATCTCTGTTATGTCCACTTTCCCCATTCTTCCTTAGGTACATTGCCTAAAATAATTTTCTCTCTTCTCATTATTAGACTTTTATTTGTTCTGGTGTTCTTATCACTTTCTGCTAACATCATTTCTGGTATCATTACTGGTCAAGCTATTTTGTTTCCCAGTTCTTTGCTTACTTCTTGTTTATTTCCTGTGATGCATTAACATCACACTCGCTGCCAACCTGCAGTCCAATTACTTATTTAATTTTTCTTTATTTTCATTTTACTTTACTCAAATATTATTATTGGCTGCCACATTTGCCTTTTTTGCTTCTTAAGTTTCTTTCATTCAAAATAATTTTTGACAATATTCTTCAACTTCAGCGTAAAATTACATTTTTTACTTGTGGCCTTATGCCATGTCATTAGAGGTGGAAATGGACTGGAGGCAAGGAATGAGAAGGAACCATTCTGTAATTAGCCCAGAGTAATGTATGGAAAACTATTGAAAAATGAAAGGAGATTTGAACCTGCACTTTTCTGAATGCGAGGTAAGAATGTTACTGCATACCCAACATGCTCAGTGCATAAAATTAAATAATTTTAAAACTTAATATTAAACACTCCAATATGAAGTATACAATGTTTAGCAATTTTGTTTTACTAGCTAGTCTGCTGTTTCATTTTTACAGGCTTTTCTTAATCAATCACAACAGGTTCCATTAAATTGTACACCAGAATAACGTTTCACATCATTTGAGCAAGCTCAGGCAAATGAGTTGCTCAGTGAAGTGAGATGATCAGGTGTTGATGCCTGAGCATGCTTGCAACTAACGACAGCGAGTGCGCTCGGGTCGACCCAATAGTATGTCGGCATTTCAGAACGCTCAAAGGCGAGCCAATAAGTTTACTCAGTGTGGATGGTATCGATTTGATTTACACACGGCTCAATCAATACATTGTTTTTCACATTCATAAAACCCGATATATAAAACTGTAAAACTACACAAACATCACTCTCTCCCCCATTTTTTTGATACTATCCCAGCCTTCTAGTCTAGTTCTTTCCTCCCCTTGTACAGTCTTACCAACTTCAACAAATAAGATAGGATAAGGGAAAAAACAGATACCCGTCACTTACCACAGATGAAGACAGGAGGGCGAGACGAACACGTAAAAACACAAAAAAATAAACACAAATGCACAATATTTCGGTACGAGCCATATGAGAGGCGAGACATATGGCAGGGGGAAAGATGTGGTCACAGCCTGACCCACCACATGAATGAAACAAAGGTGGAACCCACGTGGTGGTGGTGGAATTGCCGGGGGTCTGGGGATAAGGATGACCAGCGATAAAGGTGAAACAAAACAATCTTTATATAGCATAATTCAAAAAGTTATTGTTATAATCTTATTTAGATCGGTTATAAGCAAAAATAAATGAAGGTAGATATACGAGGTGCGGCTAGAAAAAAACGGGACTAGTTTTCTGTGAGATAAACCGTGCGAGCCTCAAGGTCAAACGCCATATTGCCGAGTCGCCTGACATCCCCCCTCCACATTCCTGCCAGTTGGACGAGCTTAGCTTGCTCAGTCGAGTCTCAGCCTTCGTTCATGTTGGACCGTGTGTATGCCGCTCGTCGGAAAAATGGTAGGCGTCTTAATTGAGCAACAGTGTCAACGTGAAATTTTTAGTGAAGCTGGGTAAATCCGCAACAGAGATTTATTCTCTCTTACAACAAGTGTATAGGGAAGAATGTATGTCACGTACAACGTTTTTGAATGGTGTAAGCGTTTCAAAGAAGGGAGAGAAGAGATTGAAGATGATCCGCGCCCAGGACGTCCTTCAACTTCGAAGACAGGATGAAAACATCGAGAAAATAGGCAAAGTAATCCGTCAAGATCGCCGATTGAGTATCCGTGCAGTTGCCGAGATTGTGGGAATTGACAAAGAATCAGGTTCGGACAAATATTACATGAAAATTTTAATATGAGAAAAGTGTGTTCCAAAATGGTGCCAAGAATCCTCACGCCGGAACAAAAGGAGTTACGGATGGGAATCTGTTCTGACATGTTAAAAAACATTAGGGAAGATCCTGAACTGTTGGAAAGAGTTATTACGTGTGACGAATCATGGTTTTTTACCTATGACCCAGAAACTAAGCGACAATCAATGCACTGGAAGAGTCCGAATTCACCACGAAAGAAGAAAGCTCGAATGTCCAAATCAAAATTCAAGGCCATGATGATTGTTTTTTTTTTTTTACATCCATGGAATTCTGTATGTAAATTGGGTTCCTGAAGGTCAAACCAGTGAATAAAGAATACTACCTTGGGGTTTTGGCCACCCTCCGTGAGCGAGTGCGAAGAAAGCGACCAGAGTTGTGGAAGAACAAGTCGTGGATTCTTCATCAGGACAACGCCCCAGCCCACACTGCACTGGTGGTTAAGACATGTTTGGCCAAGCATGGGATCCCTGTGTTGGATCATCCACCCTACTCACCAGACCTAGCTCCATGTGATTTTTTATGTTCCCAAAAGTGAAGGAAGTGTTGAAGGGGACCAGATTCGAGACTGTGGAAGCTGTGAAGCAAAAAGCGACGGAGACTATGAACATGCTAACAGAAAATGACTTCAAACACTGTTTTGAACAGTGGAAAATTCGAATGGAAAAGTGTAGGGATAGTGGAGGGGAGTATATTGAAGGTGATAAGGTAAAAGTTGTAAAGGAAACAAAATAAAAAGAGTTACACTAAAAATCCCGATTTTTTTCTAGCCGCACCTCGTATATATGTATAATGAAACAATGAAATATTGATATATAAGTAACTGACTGTAAAGTAAAATGAAAGATAGCAAGGTCTTTCTGTGAGGAGGCAGTCTCCAGCTCCGCCCACCTCTTATGGTGTTCTCCAGTTGACGAAGGGTTTATCCTGAAAATTTCTTTATTATTTGTATTTGTGTATTTTTTGTGTGTTCGCGCCCCACATCCATCATCTAAAGGTAAGTGGTGGCTCATTTCCCTATTCTAATTTGATTCCTATATATATATTTCTACCTCCATTTATTTTCGCTTATACCTGATCTAAATAAAATTATGAAAATAACTTTTTAAATTATGCTAGACAAAGATCATTTTGTTTCACATTTATCGCTGGTCAACCTTATCCCCAGACACCCGCCAATTCCACCACCACCCTGGGGGTTCCACCTTTGTTTCATTCATGTGGCGGTTTGGGTTGTGACCACATCTTTCCTTCTGCCATATGTCTCACCTCTCACATGATTAAGGTTCATGCCGAAATATTGTGCATTTGTGTTTATTTTTTTGTGTTTTATGTGTTCTTCTCGCCGTCCTCCCTTCATCTGTGGTAAGTGACGGGTATCTGCTCTTTTTCGCCTATCCTATCTTATTTTCAGTGCCTCACGGCAGTTTCTTTGTTTCCATTATCCAACTTCAACAAATGAAATATAGCAAAAAACACTTAAAATTACCCCAGGATCCACACATCCTACTACAGTGTGAAGAATTCTAAGAAACAATGCTTACATACATATTTACAAACTTATTTGCATTATTATTTAACAAAGGCTGGTGAAATGGGACCTCACAAATCCTGAAATAGGGCATAGGATATCTTTCATCATGGTCCCTGCTGGTAAAACCATGGGGTGCTGCTAGTTCTTCTATAAATTGATTATACATTTGTAAATACATATAACTATCCTTATTTTGTTTCAGTACAATATGAAGTTTATGTGTCAAAATGGTTTGCTTTTGATCGATTAAATTTTAATGGATAAATGTGAACCAAATGAAACTTGAGCTAATTCAATGCAAGTTTATTTCTTTAGTGGATAAGTATTTTCGAATTGTATTATTAAAGTAATTTCTTCATTAATGATAACTTTCTCTAATCCACTGTCTCAGTACTTTTCATCTTTGACATCGTGTGAAAAATTATAAAGGGTGCAGCTGTCACATGCACTCATGATGATAAGTCAAAAGCTGAGTATTTATTGAGCACTGTAGTTATTTCAAAACATGCTTGTTTAACAAAGATTTCCTTTTTCTTGAGAACGCTCAAACTAACATGCCCAAATGAATGTGCAGTTCATTCGCCTCATGCTCAAGTGGATACAGGGCCTAATGTATAACAATATTTTTCTGATGGATAAATATTAGGAAACTCTAATTTATTCAGTCACACTACAATTTCAGCCTTTCCATTCTGAACAATGTTTTATTAAGAACAAAACCAAATGAAAATCATAATATGATAAATGTGTGGCCACTGAACGAACACTGGTGAGAAGTTGATTTGAGAGAAACATTTTCAGGGTATAAGAAAAATTCATATTGTTGCAATGACACGAAGAAACTAGTGGTGGATATTGAGGCTCTTCAATTTCAAATTTCTTCAAATTTCACAGTTGCAATGTACCAGAAAACTATGCTACAGTCAAGTATGAAATGGAATATAAATAGAAAATCCATCACACTGAAGGTAAGAGGACAACAACAACAAAACAATAAGATCATCATAACGAAATATCAAAATTTATATAATATTATACTGTGCATTTCATTAATCTGCCACAAACATAACAGGACTCCTGGATTATTTAGTATTTTTTGTGTTGTTCTATATATATATAAGATAGGATAGGGAAAAAGAAACAGATACCCATCACTTACCACAGTTGAAGGCAAAAGGGCGAGACGAACACGTAAAAACACAAAAACATAAACAAATAGCACAATATTTCGACATGAGTCTTAATCATGTGAGAGGCGAGACATATGGCAGGGGAAAAGATGTGGTCACATCCCAACCCGCAACATGAATGAAGCATAGGCGGAAAATGTGCGGTGGTGGTAGAATAGCCGGGAGGGGGGGGGGGATAAACTTGGCCAGCAATAAAAGTGAAACAAAATAATCTTTGTGTAGCATAATTTAAAAAGTTATAATTTTATTTTGATTGGTTTTAGATGAAAATAAAGGGATATATATATAGATCCCTGTGGAGGTCTAGGAGTCGGCAGGTAAATACTTGAGGACCAAGATGTTATACAGATTGGGTGGTCTGCTGAAGCAAGTGCGGGGAGCAGTGGGTAGGATTTTGGGAAGGAGGAGACACATTTCAGGAAGGAACGTAGGAAATCATGCCCATGGCGGAGTATCTGGTTGACAGATTCCAGGCCAAGAAAGAACTGGGTGACAAGTGTTGGTCCACGTCAGTTTTAGGAGGTGCAGAACAAGGGTTGTGGGTGATGGCACGGGAAATTTGTTTTTCCACGAGATCAAGGGGGTATCGGCGGGAAACAAGGGCTTGGGATAGTTTTTGGGAGTAACTGGAGATTGATTCATGATCAGAACAGAGGCGTCTGCCACGGATTCAAGGCTGTATGGGAGGGAATGTTTGATGTGGTACGGGTGACAACTTTCAAAGTGCAGTTATTGTTGTAAACTGTATCAATACTTTATGATGCCTATTATACCAAGTGTCTACTAATTTTGTTGCTACTGTTACCACTGGAAAGCTAGGTGTCATTTATCGTTTTTTAAAATAATTTAGTTCATATTATTACACAATACAGAATAATATGGAAGATGATGGTGTCATTCATCTATGTGGCAACCAATAAGTGAATTTCTTCTTAATACACGTACATGATTTTACAAATTTTATAATAACATTGCACTGTATACTTTTTATAATCTTCTCAGTTTTTTAAAATGATTCTTGTATCTTCCCAAACAGTAATACTAGAACAATAAACAATCACTAACAGCAATGTGAATTGGAACAAGGCTAGAGAAAGTGAAGCAATTACTTGCCAAAGGTAAAGGTAGGAAACCTGCATTACCAAACAAAAATATCAAAACATAAAAACAAACCATGATCAATATGTCCAGTGACCATTCAATCAAATGAGAGTAAATGACTATTGTGAATAAACGAATGTTGCCAACCAAACCAGAAGGGAGAAAATGTTATGAAGAAAAATAAAATAATAATCTATGCTATAGAAAATGCAAAGCATTCTGTAGATTTATTCACACTTATGTGGTACTTTTTTCTACCAATTTCCAATGATAGGAATCTGCATGCTCGTATAATTGCTTGAATAATTTATGGAAAATGAAAACAATATTATATAACATCATGAAACAATAATGGCTTGAAATGCATTCAGGTACATACAACAAAGTGATTTCTAAAGCTAATTTCATACTCCTAACAGTTCTTCGTATAATGCTTGAAGCTGTAATGATAAAATGCATAGTAATTTTGCAATTACCTTTGTAAGTTGCCAGTATGGTCCTCCTCGGGTATGCAAAACATAAGTGTAAACGTCATTCCACATAATGTCATAATAGCCAGTGGTGGTCAAATTTAAAATGTAAGTTCGACCATCTCCTCTGACATTCATTACCAAGTGAGTATACATGTGCCAATCATAGAAAGCATCTCTCTTAAATGATTTCTGAAAGACAGAAGAAAGAACCACAATTTAAAAATATCCACCCTACATTAATTGATTTCCAATAAAACAACTTTTTAAATACATAAAAACTAATTTAGTTGAAAGTTGCATAATTATACAAGGACCAACAAATAATGACCAAAATAGATTTCCAACACAGTAAACAATGAAACACAATGTTGCCTATACCCAACAATTCTAAAAATTTGCCTGACTGGAATTTTGACATAAAAATAAAATAACTCTCAATAAATGGAATAAAATACAGAAGAAAATAATTAACTCCATACTCTGTAATTTGTAATTATAAAGCCAACAACAAATATGACAATGAGTACATGATGATAAAATTAGAGGAAAGAAATAAGAAACATGGAATAGCAGTGAATTTTGTAATGACAAAATACTGTATATTGTAGTAGTGATGAGTCATAAGTGTAAATAAGATGGAAAACTGTGAGTGATATAACTATTCGAGTACGTTAATAGGTGGAAAACATCAGAAAGGAATACTATTAAGAACAACACACAAACTGAAATAAGAGTTGAGAGTATCCTATATGAATTTGAAACCTGAAAAATAAGATGATGTTGAAATGGATTTCTTACAAAGAAGTGCAACATACTGAATAAGGAAACAAAATGACAAATGAATGTAAGTGAAAGTCTTTTGGAAAGAGACCCACCAATAACAACATAGCAGACTTGCATTACAGAAATTATGACTCAGAAAAGTGTGGTAATGGCAAAAGTAGAAAGTAGAAAGAAGGAAGAGAGAAGAATGGAAAAAATAAGTCAGTATAAATTCACAGGACAGGCAATATAGACATCAGAAGAAAGGTATAGTTCAATTGTAAGATGCACATCCCATCTAATTTTAAACGTGATTTTTTTTTTTTAATGTAAAATGTAAGAGGAAACCTTCATGCTTGAAGATCTCTTGGGCATGCGGCCGGATCAATTGATCGTGGATGAAAAAAATTTTGACGGCGTAACATGTCATCATCTTCAGGTTGCATTTCTTGACTTGCTTTAGCATTCCCTCCCCATAGAGGTAACTGATATGTAATCGTAGGTTTTCCCAGCGAATCTGTTGCTTGAAGATTCGCCGGGAAAACCTACGATTACATATCAGGAAACCTACATGTTTAAAAACAATACATAATAAAATCAAAAGATCTGTACAAAATGATGAAGATATACACTGAAACACTGACTTAACTTATATACAGATGTGTTCTAACTAGCATTGTCAAGTGTGAGTTACTCTCACACTCTGAGTGAGGGTTCTGTACACAAATTGTGTATTACCTTTATTTTACTACAAAAAATAATTGAAAAGACTTTTTAAGTAATAAAAATAAGTTATTTTTTAATAGAGTACATTATATATTTTGCAAAATTGTCTATCAAGTGATATATATAAATAAAACACACCCACACAAAAATAATTTGGTTTTTGCCTACAAAAAAATGGAAGGATCCTGAAGATATGGTGAAATGTCAATGTATCTTTGTATTCATATATATCACTGCTGGATATGTAAATGATCAGAGTTGCAATTTTTGTGATAGGTAGAACAGTCACCAGAGTACATTAGTGTTGTCTGCCAGACCTGGTAGGGTATATAAGGGCCATTAACAGGGCCGGCATTGGGGGGGGGGGAAGCGGGTCAAATAAAAAAAGGTCGCCGTTTTTGGCCTGAGGGAGGGCCCTTACCGATGAATTGGCTGAGGGCCCCCAACTGCTAAGAACACTTACCCCGGGCCCCAAAATCCTAGCGCCGGCCTGTCGCATATTTATTTTGTACTTTGCTCGTATTTTCTACTTATTTATTTCGTAGTCGTAGTAAAGATATCTGTTTAATTATTAAATGTAATTTCTTCTGAAGTTTTCTAGCTTCGCCAATAACCAATGAACTTATATGCTTGATTCCTTTTTATTTATAATGTCATAACATCTTTAATCATCCGAAGTTATACAGGTTCTTTTCCGCAAGCAACTTTAAATTCAAAACAAACACGACAAGTTCTCACCAAGTTCGCCGATCCTGAGCTATCTTTCATCTGTTTTTTAAACGTTACCCTTAACTACCAATTTTCTCTAAGAGTAATTATTATAGTTATTCATCTCTGTTATACCACAGGCCCTGGCCATTAACAGTGTCAAATGTTGGGCGATAACTGTGAAGGACATGGAGATGCCACATACTCGAGTGAGATTGTTTTTTCAGCGACTGACAGAGTTTGAAAGGAGTCTCATTGTGGGTCTCCATTTAACAAACTTGTCAAATTATCGAATATCCAAATTTGTGGATAATTCATATGTGACAGTGGCCCAATGTTGGACTGAATGGTAGCGTAAAGGCAGACATACTCGTCGTCAAAGTTCCAGTTGACCATGTCTAACCATCACAAGGGTGGTCGACATATGGTGCACCAAGCACATCATAAACCCTTGACATCTGTTCCTGCTATCCGATAACAAGTAATGGTTCCTCTGCAACATTCCGTGTCATCCTACTCCATTGGTTGGAGACTAGCAGCAGCCAGACTAGAGAATTATCATCCCATGTGTAGGCTGCCAGTAACACCACAACACAAATGGCTGTATTTGGAGCATAGATTGCTGATAAATGTTATTGCATTGTGTTCAGCGATGAATCACGGTTCCTCAGATGAACCATCGTCAATGAGTATGGTGGCAACCCAGATTGATGTACCATTCTTCTGAGGTTTTGAAGAGGCACAGAAGTGTCACTCCTAACATCATGATGTGGGGATGACAACAGACTTCAGGTCATGGCTAGTAGTAGTTGAGGGAACTCTGAGAGCAGAATGGTCCTGCATCCTCATGTATTAACTCTTGTGCTATTGTATCATGGTGTCATTTTTCAATAGTAAAATGTTTGTCTCCACACAGCACATGAGTCCATGAACTGTCTGTGTGATCACTCACATGACCATAAAGATCCCAGATCTGTCCCCGATAGAGCATTTGTGGAACCAGCTCTGATGTCAACTCCATTCCTATGGCAGTATTCATGATATCAAGGCTCAGTTACAGTTGTGAGACAGCTTGCCTTGGGGAAGATACAACAGCTTTACGAAACCTTTCCCAATTGAATCAGTTCAAACATCAAGGCCAGAGGATGTGCAACATCTGATAAGTGGTCTAGTACCGCCAAGTTCTTAGTAAATTTTACTCAATTTTGTAATAACAGACATAACACCACATATCCGGTCCACCCATGAAATTTCATTTCATTTCCTCCTTCCCTTCTGTGTGCCTTACTTTTTTGTCAAGCAGTGTAATTATTTTTTGATTCATGAAATTCTCCATCAAATGAAGCTATTGATTATTTGTCAAACATTAGTCTAAGCAAAAAAAAAAAAAAAATATTGCTGAGTATCAAATTTATAAAAATCACTCATTTAGTTTTACAGGTGCCATAAACTTCAGGAAGATCAATGTAGTTTTCCTATAAACTTTAGAAGGATACATAACACTGGAGATAGGGTGGTATCTTTTGTGGCTTTTCAGCAAAAGCTTCTAAGAATTGTGGTGTAAAGCGGAAAATTCAAATGTTTCGAAAGTTGCCAGTTTTGCTTTTTTCATTTGATGTCATTATGATTATTTGAATTTTTTTTTTTTTTTCGTTCAGCTAATGAATTTTCCAAATTTTACGTTGTACGAGGGTAAGTCAATTATTGTCTGCAATGTAGTTATAAATTTTATTGCAATACAAATAAGAAACTTACATGTACATAATTTTTCAATATAGTCCCCTTGCTTCTCAACACACTTGGTCCATTGTTGCACAAGCTTCATGATGACCTCGTAAAAGAAGGTTTTCGGCTGAGCTACAAGGCAGGAAAGCACTTTTCTTTCACTGTTTTGTAGGAGGTAAATCGACGGCTCCTTAATGCCTCTTTGAGTGGAACAAACAAATGGTAGTCAGAAGGGGCAATATCAGGACTATAAGGAGGATGAGCCAGTACTTCAAAATTGAGTTTCTGGAGCATTTCAGCAGTGTGGGCAGCAGTATGTGTACGGGTATTGTTGTACAACAACACAACACTTTTCGACAGCAGTCCTTGGCGTTTGCTTCGAATTGCTGGCTTCAGCTTATCAGTAAATATCTCACTGTAACACGCACTGTTTGCTGTGCCCCTTTTCTGATAATATTCCAGTACTGGGCCTTGTGAGCCCCAGAAAACTGTAAGCATCAGTTTTCCTGCTGATGGTTGGGTTTTGAACTTTTTCTTGTAGGGAAAATTTGGACATTTCCATTCCATACTCTGCCGTTTACTCTCCGGCTGATAATGATGGAACCATATTTCATTACCAGTGATGATTCTGTCTAACAAGATGTTACGTTCATTACCACAGTGATCCAAATGGTTTTGGCAGATGTCCAAGCACTTTTGTTTATGCAACTGTGTGAGTTGTTTTGGAGCCCATCTTGCACAGACTTTATGAAACTCAAGTCTGTTGTGGATGATTTTGTAGGCAGAAAAATGACTAATTTGCAGATGATGTGCCACTTCATCAGTAGTTACTCATCTGTCTAACGGAACCATGTCACGTGCATGCTTAATGTTTTCCTCATTTGTGGCAGTAAACGGTGGTCCGGCTCCTTCGTTATGTCTAATACTTGTGTGACCATTTTTTAATTTTTTTTGATCCATTCGTAGACACTCCTTTGTGGCAACACACTGTTCCCATTCTGTACCGAAAGTCTTTGATGAATTTTGGCTCGATACACCTTCAGACCACAAAAAAACATATTACTGAATGTTGCCTTTCTTCGGTTCAAACAGAAATCAGAGCAGCCATGCTTAACAGCACGGCAGTGATAATGGAACTAACCTAGCGGCAGCAAACCTGCATAGACATAAAAAAATTAAACCATGCATGCGTCAGCTATGAAACATGACAGTACTAGCAACATAAACAATTGACTTACCTCGTAATAATGTTAAGGTTAGTAAGAGCTAAAGTAGTGTGCAATTACAAATTTCTTAGTTCAGAAGTAATGAAAGTGTGACAGATGGACTGACTATCATATAGAACGGACAAATTAATGAATGCAAAAAAGGTACTGTCTTTCACTCAAAAGGCCTAGAACCCTAAAAATGAGTAGATAAAATGAGGAGAGAATCGAGTCATTCCCAGTGTTGCTTGCAGACAGTTACCTACCATCTATGGCAGCGGGCTTTGTATGTGTATTCAAGTGGCCATCTGTATACATATATGACTGCGCATCATGGGGCAACCACACTTGGTGTCTTAAGTTATCAAAAATTTATTTTTGAAATACTACTTCACCTGATAAAGAAACCAAAGAAAGCTGTTGAAACAATGTGTATAGAAGAATTTATCTGGCTGAATATCAATCGAAACTATGTAGAAAATAAGGAAATTTAAAATTCCAGAACAGCAGAAATAACAATGAGGAAACCGCAAAAATATATATATATATATATGCTCTAACCAACAGTCTCTCATGGATTATTCAAACAGTATTTCAGAAGCATTAATATCTCGCAACTACCCTCCAGCTTTGGTTAACAAACAGCTTTCACGTGCTACATCACAACTGAATCAGCCAATCAATCATCCCAGACCCGCAAAAACCAACCACAATCCAGTCTTGGTCACACAGTACTACCCAGGCCTCGAATCCATCAACAGAGTCCTCCGGCAGGGCTATGATTTCTTACAAACATGCCCTGAAATGAGATCCATTCTTCCTAAAATCCTCCCTGCCCCTCCTAGAACTTGTTTCAGCAGACCTCCTAACCTCATCAAACTTCTAGTCCACAAACACAGTCTTCCTCTTCCTAACAGTCAACCCCAAGCCTCTTTCCCATGTAATAGACCACGCTGCAAGATGTGTGACATACACCATGCTTCCACCACTTTAGTTCAACCCGGTCACAGGGGAAAGCTTCCCTATCATAGGACACGCCACCTGTGAAACCACGCATGTAATATACCAGTTAACATGCAACCACTGCCTGGCTTCATATATAGGTTTGACCACAAATGCACTCTCCATAAGAATGAATGGCCACTGTCAGACGGTATTCACACAGAACCCAAAGCACCCAGTTGCTGCCCATGCCATAACCCACGACTTGAATAATTTCAACTCTTGTTACACAGTCCGTGCTATCAGAGTTCTCCCTAATAGCAGCAGTTTCTCTGAACTCAGAAGGTGGGAACTTGCCTACCAGTACAAACTTGGCACAAGGCAACCACCTGGTCTCAACTTAAGATAATACCCGGTCATTTTTAATTATATTTTTTATTTTATTTTTTATTTTTTAATTCCTCTCCTTTCCACTACCTATATTGAACCACCACTAACCTGAGGTGATGTTTAATTCATAAATATTATTATTATTATATATATTTTTATTTGTATAATATTTTAATTTTTTTCAATATATACTATATTTTGATCTTCCCACCAACCAGAAATTAGTTTGGATATTAATTTTTGCTCGGGTATGAGCTCTGATTCACTGCCCCTCTACTTTTCCTATGTTTGAATTTTCCCCCACCATTTTCTCGACCGGCGGTCTTCCGTGAGGCAGTCTCCGGGTGCACCCACCTCTAATAATGTTCTCTTGTTGAAGAAGGGTTTTTTCCCGAAAATTTCTTTATTATTTGTGTTTGTGTCTTTTCTGTGTGTTCGCGCCCCACATCCATCATCTAAAGGTAAGTGGTGGCTCATTTCCCTATCCTAATTTGATTCCTTTCCGCTACTTAGCGTCTTTTTTTCATTGTTATTATATATATATAGATGCTAAACTTTTTCTGTTTCTGTGACAACAAGATAGAAATAGAGGTTCAGAAGTAGGGAAGAGAGTGTGGAGATTACCTGACGTTTTAGAAGTATAATTTTCCAGTTCATAACAACAACAGATTTCTCACAGTTTAGAAATAGAAAAAAAAAAGTGTGGCAGGTGATAGATATCAAGTTAATATTGGAACTACTGCAATGTTTGTTAAGAAAAAGATTGTAGTTAATGGAAAGAAACATCTCCTAATCACAAATAAATCCAAATGGAGGACAATAAAAATACTACAAAAAATAAAATCTGGAGTGTTATCCTGTATGAATACTAAAAAGGTAGGGAAAAGGCTAAAAAGAAATGAATATTAACCTATTAAAAGAGGAAATAAAAAATGAGAATAACCAGATAAATTCTACACTACAAGAGCTGGAATGGATGAAAGAAGGAGGAAGATATCAAGAAAGACTCCATCTTTAATACATACAATAAATAATGTAAAATTCCAGTTATTATAGCTACTGGGATATGAAGAACAAAATGGAAGAGTAAGATGCCTAAAGTACTGCTTCAAAGCAATGTTTTAATGAAAAGGAGAATTAATATAATTTCTTTGAATTTGAAGGCATCACTGAAGAAGGAATGAGATTATCCACAGCAACATTCTTAAAAAGGCCATAAGATTGGAAACAAGAATTCATTAGAGACTAACCACACAATAGGTCGAAAATGTAATTATTGCAATAAATAAATTCTTACTTTAAAGTTAATATGGAATCCAAAACATGGAATTACTCAAATATTTAAAGCAAAATTTATTTTGAGAGGTAGAGCAAATTAAATGAAGATAAAAATTACATCCATGACAGGAATTAACCCTTTCGTGACCAGTGGGAACTATAGTTCCCACTTCTTTGTTTTCAATGTAAGTTCAGTGGTAATCATTGTTCCCATGTCTAACTTGAGCTGCCGTCTTTGTTATAGTGTGCTAACTACGTGTAGTTTATCAACTGGCTCGCAAAAGCTGTTGTATGTCTACATTATTAGTCAATCAATGCAGTGGCGCTGTTTCTGAGTGTAAGGGAGCCAATAATTCGACTGCAACAGCTATATTTGTATTCAGCGCTTTTCTCTTGTGTGTAAAGTGACTTATTTTATATTTCTCTACTTTCATATTTACTAAGGAGACAGTATATGTCTGAATTTATCAAATTTCACTGAAAACCACAGAAATATTGCAAGGTAAGTTAGTGGGAACTTATCCCACTGAACTGTGTGGGATGTGCAAACTGTGTAGCTATAAAATCGGCATCGTGTTTTTTGTGCGTTTCCCATTGTTTAGAACGCCTGGGCTCACACTAGAAGATAATCTGAGAATTTTGCACTTCTCACCAGAAGATGCAGAAGATTCTGATTTCAATGCTGACTCAGATTCTGATGAAGATTCAGCTGATCAAGTCGTAAGCGGAGAGGAAGGCCCGTCCATTTTCAAACACCAAAAAGAAGTGTGCCTGGAATTCCAGATGAAGTTCGTCTTCAGAACGTTGGGTCTCACTCGCCCACAAAGGGTACAACAAACAGAAGATGCCATCAATGTAGCACAAAGGACAAAGAAAAGAGAAAAAAAGTCATGTGTAGCAGCTGTGGTGTACCTTTGTGTATAGAACCATGCTTTTCTATATTCCATAGTACATCATCATAGTGAACTCAAATGTCAACACAAGTTAATACATGTATAAAAGTAATATTTCTGATTTTTTTTACACTTAAAAATAAATAAATATTTTTTTTTCAAATTCCCAAGTTGAGTTATTCCAGAGTTCAGTGGGAACAATAGTTCCCACTATTTTTTTTGTACGTATAGATTAATTATTCACATTCAAGATTAAAATTATGATTTTATGTGTGGTTCCTTAGCCCAATAAAGTGCTCATAAGAATTCCACAACTTCTGTAAATAATTTGGTCACGAAAGGGTTAAGACTTTTTGGTTTTACTGATGTGTACAATAACTGCTGGACTACTTACAGCAACATTACTGGTGTCAGGGTTGTTCATATTACATAATAAAATGAAGTGATATCACATCATGCATGCCATATTTGTAACATAATTACTTTGCATAGTATAGAGTAGTCCTGACAGTATCATACACTTCAGTATTACCAACTTTTTATCATTTTTATTACAGGGGTAAATCCCCATTGCATGGACAACGTACTTGGCTACTGATTTTTTTTTTAAAGTGAATGCAATAAGCACCTAAAAGTTGTAGTAAAATAAAAAAATACCTTCCTACAGAGTAAAATCCCCCTCTGGCTTTCGTTTTTCCACTACTTCTTCCACAGCAGGCAAAGGGAGATAAACAGAATAACCAATGGTTAAAGCAGACTCACAGTGAGGAAATGAACATTGTATCTCTGACTGGCATTATATTGTTTTTTTTTAATCTCTTCCATACTTTTTGTACTACTTGCAATTAGTTTCACAATGCCCATCAAAAATGACAGAAACTTTGCTATGAAAAAGTTTCTTTGGAAAGCATAAATTTCAAAAATGAATATCGATAATTTTTTCGATATATTTTGTGATTTTTTATGTTTTGCTTAAACTTTATCTGACTTCTTAATAAGCTTGCATTTCTCATCTTCTGTCAAAATTTTTTTAGGTTAAGCTGTGACCTGGTTCTAGTAACTGCTGTAGAGAACCGATTGTTAACATCAGATGCTCTTTTCCTTACATTAATTTATGCATTTAATCATCGTACAAAAACAAATAGCAACATGTAAATTTAAAGGAACATCACATACATCTATGCATCACATTACAATTTTGTCTCTCTGCCATTCTACTGTATGCAGTTACTTGCTCAACAGACAACTGCATTCTAGTTGGCGTCAGAGTTACATTTACTTTTAAAAATATAAGTGCAAATAACTGCAATTATTTATTTAAAATTTCCTGGTTAGCAAAGCAATATTGTAGTGGCAGCCAGTGCAATTAACACCTCGGACATCAGTGGACTCAACCAAGGTTGCCTAGCCATTCTGTTTATGTCCTGTCTCTAGGTCTAACACATTTTATTAAAGTGGATTATTACTAGGCTGAAATCTCATCAGGTTATCATAGCAAAGGAAGTCTGAGACCAAGAAATAGGTTCACCTACTACCTTTTGAAGAAACCGTTCTAGCATTTACTTAAGACTGACTCTGTCAAATCATGAAAAATCAATCTGGATGGCTGGGATATATACAGGGTGTTTCAAAAAGGACTTTACAACTTTGAAAATTCGTATAAATTTTATGAAACAAGGTGCAGAGCTGGTTTTGGTGTTGTTTTAAAGGAAAGCACTTCAAGTTTTTTTACCCTAAACTAAAGATGTTCTATGTGGCTTCCGTTGGTTATTCTGCAGACATCCCATCGGTAGTCGATTTCTTCCCAGACTCGCACTAGCATTTCAGGTGAAACTTGCTCAGCAGCAACGTAAATTCTTGCTCTAAGTTCAGGGAGAGTGGCTGGCAAAGGAGGTACATACACCATATCTTTTATGAAACCCCAGAAGAAAAAAATCTAGCAGTATCAGGTCTGGGGAACGGGGGGGCCATGCAATTGGCGCACCACGGCCAATCCATTGAGCGGGAAAGTGGTCATTGAGAAAATCCCAGACATAAGTCAGATAGTGTGGTGGTGCGCCATCTTGCATAAAGAAAACATTTCATTCTCAGTCATCCTCATCAATCTGTGGTATCAAAAATTGTTGCAACATATCAAGGTACACTATCCCGTTGATGGTTCTCTCTTGGAAAAAAAAGGGGCCGTACATTTTCCTCTTGCTCAACGCACAAAAAACGTTCACTTTAGGGCTATCAAGAACATGTTGCAATGTTTCATGTGGATTTTCACTGCCCCAAATCCTACAGTTATGTGTGTTAACCTTGCCACTTAAGTGAAAAGTTGACTCGTCAGAAAAGATTATGTTGTCCAAGAAATGTTCATCATCATTCACTCGATTTAAAATATCCACACAGAAGTTCCTACGTGCAATCTTATCAGTGTCTTGTAAAAACGAATATCGGTATGGTTTCAAATGCAAACGTTTTCTCAACACACGCCAAACCGTCGTATGTGGGACTTGCAGCTTACGAGATGCATGCCAGGTCGATTTCGTAGGGCTGTTGACAAAACTTTTTCTCACTTGCTTAACGATCTCGTCAGATGTGCTTGGACGACCTGAGGTTTTTTATGTTTTACTGAGCACCCTGTTTCTACAAAACATTTATGCCACTCATAAATTGTAGGCCTTCTAGGAGGATCTTTAGCGTACTTGGTACAAAAATTACGCTGCACTGTTGTCGCAGACTTCGATTCTTGAAACCAAAACACACAGCTAGCACGCTCAATTCAGTGAAGGCAGCCATCTTTAACGTAACTGCCACTTGCGCTTGTGTGGCGCAATTAGGCACTAGCGGACTACGCGAGTCAAAACTTGAAGTGTCTTCCTTTAAAACAACACCAAAACCAGCTCTGTACCTTGTTTCATAAAATTTATATGAATTTTAAAAGTTGTAAAGTCCTTTTTGAAACACCCTGTATTGAACCCTTATGTCCAGAATGCCAAATACAAATATTAACTGCTTATCCATCAGCATTACAAGGTTATCACCAGATATTAGAGACACAGGATTTACTCAGATTTTAAGAGCGTGTAGCAGATCACAAGGATAATATTGTGGATGTGGAGCAGAGGTAAGGTACAACAGTCAAACACTATGAAGAAAATTATTTGTATTTTGTACTTGTTGTCTTCCAGATGTCAGTCCTTGATGATGTTTATAAAATTAGTAATTAATTTTTTTTTTTTTTTGTAACAGTATAACGTCCCTTTTTAACAACGTGGTCTTTAGAGACGGGAAAGGATGGGGGCAAGGAATGGGAAGGAATTCGGCCATGGCCTTTTGAAGGAAGCATCCCGGCATTCACCTGGAGTGATTTGGGGAAACCATGGAAAACCCAAATCTGGATGCCCGGACGGGGATTCGAACCGCCGTCCTCCCGAATGCGAGGCCAGAACGCTATCCGTTACACCACCACGCTCGGTAGTAATTAATTAAGGATTAGTAATTGTAAAAGCTTTAGCTTATCTGCCAGAAACCTTGCCAGCATATACACTGGAAATTGAAAGGCACTGGCAACTGGCTGTAATGGCACCCTGTCTTTGTGTATTTTTGGTAGGCAATACAGTTGTGGCATCAGATGATTAAATGTGGTTAATTTTATTTTGGCCTCTCATTTGATTGAGGTTGCTTTCCATATTTTAGCTGAAGGGTTAAATTTTGGGAAGAAATCTCAATCAAACCAGAGGCAAAGTGAAAATTTACCATATTCAATCATCTGATACCATAACTGTATTGTTTGCCAAAAATACACAAAGATGGAGTGCCGTTACAACAAATGGTCAGTGTCTTTCTATCTCCAACACTGGCAAGATATCTGGCAAATAAGCTAAAGAATTTGAAGCCCTCAGCTTTTAACAATTAAAAGTTCTTGTCAATGTAATGGATGGGTTCACCTTTGTTCATTCACTGTTGGCTTCTACATTCCCTTGAATGTTAATACAAGCAATGATTCACAGTTGGTGCAGCTCATAAATTTCTGTCAGTTTCATACAACCTGCAATTATTCTACATGTTTCTTACCAAGCAAATGGCCAAAAGTTTATAATGAGCTTGGATCCCCACATTAAGAATATCAGCTTATGGAGTAAATTATTTCTAGTACTTATTTCCATACTGGTAGCTTTAGTGTTCCATGACATTGAGTGCTAGAGATGGCTCCCAGGTATAAGCTGTGCCCAAATAAAAAGGAGACTTTGCTGTCATGGTGTTGTATCTGATCACTGTTTGCCGATATGTGGAGTTGCATTTTTTTACAGTCATGAATGTGTAGTGAATGGTTTTATCACAGTTTTTTCAATCCAGGAAAAATGTTTCCAGAGATTGGATTTCTTTGGTTCCTGTTATCCAATTTATTAAAGCAGATGGCAAGTATGCCTCAACAATTTATTTCAAGATGAAGGAAGTGTACAGAAAGCACTCTCTCTCATGTTGCACCTCTCTCCATACTTTGATGGTGTCAGCATTATATGACAGGATGCTAAAGCTTAAAGAGCAGGCACACAATGTCACTAACACTGCCATGATTTTGGGATCTGATCTGACAGAATAGACAGAGCATCACACGGGAGATTGCTGTTAAACTATTGATAAGCAAGGGAAATGTGCATCCAATTACCCAAAAGATGATTGGTTATGGCAAAGTTTGCACACAATGGGTGCCCAAGAATGTAGTAGAATCGGAAACCGGCAAGAACAGATGTTTGTTTGATCCATCTGTTGAGATATGCAGAGCAAAGGAATGGATTTCACTTTCTAGGTTATGGCATGTGATAAGACTTGGTGTCACCGCTTCAATCCTACCTCCAAATGTGTGTCAAAAAAACTTACTGTGCCCAGAAGTCACAACCTCAGATTAGTATATCAATGTCATTGGCAACCATGTAGTTGTATGTTACACATAGTTAAAATATTTTATTATTAAAATATTCTTTACATACAACTAGAGTCTCCTTTGCATTTTGACACACCTGCTATATCAGATTATTCCAAAGGCTTCCCTCCCCAAGTTATTTTCATCTTCTTTCACAGTTCTCTTGATTTCAGATTGAACATACAAGATTAAATTTTTGTGGGTTTGGTTTAGTGTTATTAATCAAGCAATATGAAGACTTTATCAAATGTAAATATTAACATTTTCTCTGCCTTTTCAATAGTATTTGCTTGAGCTGTGATAGCAATGTCTTCTGCATTCAGCAAATGCCTGTTGTTTCTTTCCCAGTGGCTGATCTTTCGTACTTATGTCAAATAGTTGACCTGAGTCAGGCCTTTTGTTTTCATGTCTCCATCTGATCTTTCACCCTTCATGCTCACTAAGAATCATCCATTACTAAGGCATGTATTGACAATATCATTAAAGATATGGTCTTCTGCAGTAGACAATGGTTCACAGTGTCTTATGAAACACTCAGTTCTCCGAACATAGCTCAGTGACCTATTTAACTTCAAAGCCATCTTCAATCTATTGCTCTAAATTTACTACCTGGGCAGTGCATGATCTGCCAGCACAAAAGAATACTTGCTGACAAATTAGTTTGAAGTTAATGTCACTGGTTACTTAATTTAGTACAATTTGGTCAAATAGCTTGGAGAAATGGCAAGTGATACTGGACAGTACTAAACAGTACATCTAGGTCTTTCCCAGGTTTAAGAAGGCAAATAACATGTGTCTTTGACCAATGTGAGGGTATCCTCCTGGCTTCAGCGCAGTTGTGTAGCTTATTCTAGTGGTGATCTCATTAAATATTGTGAACTCATCCTTTACTAATTCCCAAATTCTAAGTTTCAGCTGATGTAAGTACTCTATGCCAAGATGAATTGTTAAAATGCTTTGTAAGACCAATCTTAAGCATTTATGAAGTGAAGGGAGTAAGGAAATATGTAACCTCTTGCAAGTGTGGCATAAAGATAAATTGAACACTTTATAAACATATTTATATTACTTAAACATTACATTCATTACTGATAGGTAGGTTTATTATAGAAGGAAACATTTACTTTAGTCACTGATATAAAAGCACATCAACAAATGGAACAGTGAGTACCATGAAATCAACAAGCAGCCGCCTAATCGCAAACCCATTGAGACAAAATTCAATCTACGTTATACCTTATTTATGATGTTGGCTATACACTTGGAATCTAACAGGTAAGCTTAAAATGAGTAACAGATAGTGATTGAGGTCAAAATCTGACAGTGCACAGAAATGGATCAGAACAGCATTTTACCTTAAGTGAAGTGATGTTGCCTCTCTTGGTGGCATGCAGACTGATTTAGTTTGTGGCACTACGAGTTCAGGAAAGCATTTTCACTATGGAATCAGTGGCTGAAATTCTTATATTTCTCAGTGTGAGGACCTATTCTCATGATTCTTCACACCTGAAAGGCAACTTTGTTGGGAGAACCAGTGTTCCTATTCTCAATTAACACACTACAGATGCTCTGCCCATGGCAGGTTACTTGAGCAGTTTCTATACCTGTGGTTGCATCGCGTGCTTAAATCTTGTGGTGGCATGACTATAATTACACCGGTCACTGAAGTAGGTGGTGTTAATAACTACCTGTTACTGGAGGAATGGCATCCTGTTTACTTTGCTATGTGTGTGGGAACCAAGCTTTTCTTCACCTGTTCATAATGCAACTTGAGTTTAATAAAGTCTCATACAAAGTCCCTTTTCCCATCACTGATTGGCAAATACCCAACAGTTTAACAGTATGTATAGGTGGGCACAGTTAATTGAAAAGTTAACTTCGATAATCATTAAAGCGTTACATTTTTACAAATTTAATGCAAGTTAAAGTTAACTGTTAAAAGTTAACCATCCAAAAGTGGATATGATGTTTATGTATTGCAATAGGTATTACTGCAAGCAATACCAACGTGCTATGTACTGTGATGTGAATGAATAATACGTCTACCCAATGTCCTTCCGGAAATTGAGTTTTTTACTGGAGTTCAACGTTTTAGCCAACTTCTCAAACATATCGGATTCTTCAGCATATAGTGGAATCATGTGGCAACGAAAATGTTTACAATACATGGTCCACACCAGCTTGGAATACGACCATGCCTGGTAGCCATGAAACCAAATGTTTCATTGGTGTATACTCTTATTAACAGATGGAGATGAGGGCAAATCAATTCTGCTGCTATCTACATCAGAAGAAGCCATAGCACTTGAAGAAGGCTTTGACTTATTTTTATTTTTTCTCACGAGTTGGCCCTGCTTTTACTTCTTCTTCAAACTGTTCGTCTTTGGAATATATGCATCCTCTTCAAACGGTTGTTTTAAAATTACTAAGGCTAGACACGTGAGCCTAGGTTGTAGATAGTTTAGGCAAACACAGTTTGCATTCATAAATCAAGTGTTTCTCCCAGTCTTGATTTAAATGCAACATAATTGTATGAATGTGGCAAGGATTTTTAATATTCTCGTTACTATTGTTAGCATTGCTGCTTTCACTAACGGATTCAAGAGCTTCAGTTTCTTGATGTAATCATTTAACAACTATCGGTTAATTATTTCACTAATGAACACCAAACCGATACCAATTAAAAAAGGACATTTTCCTGGCAGTAAAAAAGTTGTATTACAAAAATATCAAAATCAATCACAGTTCAAAGTTGAAACGAATAGTGAGTGCTGATTTTCAGGCATAAAGTATAAACGCTCCATAACTCTAGCTTTGCTGCCCACACCCACACCATGCCTAGTATGAAAATTGTATATGCATCACACTCACACTTCGTATTACCTACCCCGTACGCCATATGACTCGCAAAACGTACGAGCATAGCGCCGAGTGCAATTCAAATGATATGACATTTTAGTTTTTCCCGGCGTATTGTTGAAATAAATAACTCTCGGGTTTTCTGCCAGTTAATTGATTTATTTAGATCTGTTAACAACATTTCGGCAACTGCCATCGTTGCCTTCATCAGGTTAACTCTCACTTACAAGGACAAGACACTGACTGCAGTCCTGGCTCCTATAAATAGCCTGTTGTCAAGGGAAGCTTCACACTGCTCTTTGATTGGTCGGCGGTGCACACGGCCATAGACGGGGTCAAACCAGTTTGGTTGCATCTCTGCATCTCGTGGCTGCATCCCGTAGCTCAGCAACTGGATGGCATTTAGTAGATCCATGGCAGTATCTTGAGTGGTCACCCATCCAAGTAAAAACCACGCATAACGTTGCCTTAACAGTTGGCATGTGCGGTCACCCATCCAAGTGCTCTCCACACTCATCGTTGCTTAACCGGCGGCATTACACGAGGGGGGCTCTGGAACTGACCAATCATGAACGACTTATCTCCCATTGGTCGACGTGTCATGACGGCATCTGCTTGGAAGGTTGTGTCTAACACGTTGCTGTTTTAGGTCTTTTACGACTGGCTCCCAAGCCTCGCTCAGGAACAGACCACCATCTCTGTTAATATTGTTGTCACTTAATCGAATGTCCAGCGCTTCTCTGATCACTGAGTCCCAGAAATACGATATCTTAGCCAGAACTTCAGTGTTGTCGAAGTTGATGCTGTGAAAATTTTCTATAGCATGTTCTGCTAATGCAGACTTGTCCAGTTGTAGTAACCGCAGATATCTTTGGTGCTCATTGCGGCGTTCCTCGATAGTTCTTATAGTTTGTCCGATGTATACTTTGCCGCATTCACAAGGGATTGAATAAACTCCCGGAACTGAAGGCCAAGGTCGTCTTTCACCGTGCGTAACATATCATGTATCTTCATAGGTGGACGGAAGATACTCCTTACGCCATATCGTGCTAAGATTCTTCCGATTTTTCCAGAAGTATTTCCGGCATAAGGCAACACAGCGACGGATTTTGGAGCTCTTGTTCAGGTGTTAGTTTCGGTTTCTGGGGAGAAAGGCCTGTTTAATATGTTCTTCAGAATAACCATTCTGTCTGAAAACTGCCGTAGGTGCCTTAGTTCTTCACGTAGCTATCACTGTCCAAAATGGCTCGCGCACAGTGGACCGTGTTGTCAAAACAGTTTTTCGCTGAGCTGGGTGATGAAAACTGGTAGCCCCCAAATACAGATCTGAGTGTGTGGGTTTCCTGTAAACTCTATGTGCCAAAGTACCATCTGGCTTACGTTTAATTAGTACGTCCAGGAATGGCAGCATGCCATCTTTCTCATCTCCATGGTAAAACGTATGTTAGGATGGATTGAGTTCAGGTGTTGCAAGAATTCTTCGAGCGCTGCAAAGCCGTGTGGCCAAATTATAAATGTGTCATCCACGTATCGAAAGAAGCATTTTGGTTTTAATGGAGCAGTGTCCAGAGCCCTTTCTCAAAATCCTCCATATATAAATCAGCTACCACAGGAGAAATTGGCGAGCCCATAGCCACACCATCAGTTTGCTCATAGTATGTCCACCGTACATAAAATATGTAGAAATGAGCACATGTTGGAATAGTCTACAATCCTTGGTCAAAATGTTGTCGTATTAGTTCTAAAGTCTCCTTGACAGGTACCTGTGTAACAGAGACACGACATCAAAGCTCACCATAAGGTCTGAATCAGACACGGTTAGACCCTGGATCATCTGTATGAACTGGGCAGAATTCGAAACATGATGTAAGCAATGACCTACCTGTGGACTCAATAGGCGTGCGAGATATTCGCATCACCGACCAATCAAAGAGCAGCGTGAAACTTCCCTTGACAACAGGATATTTATAGGAGCCAGGACTGGCTCGCAAGTCAGTCAGTGTCTTGTCCTTGTAAGTGAGAGTTAACCTGATGAAGGCAACGATGGCAGTTGCCGAAACGTTGTTAAAAGATGTAAATAAATCAATTAACCGGCAGAAAACCCGAGAGTTTATACCAAATGATGTCGACTACCAATGTAATGGGCTAAAGTTAATGGTCCTTCAATTTAAAGGAAGTTAAGAAAACTGTTGACGATTTTTTAGGTTAACGTAAAAGTTAAATTTTTTGCAATTTTGTTAACAGTTTTCTGCCCAGCTATGCAGTAATGTTATACCATAATTGCCTAGATTTTTAATCTGTTCTGCATGAACTGAGATGACTCCTGCAGCTTTTACTGTACTAAGTGTAA